>JAPSES010096874.1:8772-20357 GCA_029822895.1 Maxillicosta whitleyi | reverse complement strand
CACTTTAGAAAGAGATAGGGTTTCAAACTTTGGATCATGTGAAGCCCAGGACCCGTGGCCACATTTATCTGAAAAAAATCATGCAGCTGCGATGTATGGTTTGGCCGGGAGAGCAGTTTTAGCAGAAAATTTCAGATGAAAACGGAGCGGCTTTGCCACTCTAAGGCTGTGTGGGCGGGTCACATGACGCACTCTAGAAGGAGCAAACTAAGGGGGTTAATTAAGTTCACCTATCAAAAACCGTAAACCCCATCATCACACCGAAGACATTTTTGAACAGAAGACAAAAATACCCGCCACCGGTGCAAATTTGAAGTCTGTGGGTGAAAGTATGGCGAGACAGTAGCTGTCTGAAAAAGGGTCTTTTTTGGTTTTTTCCCCTTTACACAGAATGGGGGTTTTTATCGCATTTTTCTGCGAAAACCATATGAGTTATGGGAATTTTGTGAAGATGCACGTAATCTTTGGGCAAATCTGAACAACTTTGTCCTTTACTGCATAATTTTTACGATGCATCGTTTGGGAACGTAGCCATGTGAAAAACAACCCCATTCATTCGGATGGTGAAATTTTGGTGGTTTTTCGCGATTTTTATGAAATCCGTGCATGGGAATGCTTAGAAAAGTCATAGCACATCTTTCAAGACCAGACTGCACATTTCTTCAATGATGTGTTTTGGTGTGTTGGCAACGCTGCGGGCCGCATTCTTTTTCAAAAAAAGTTGGTAAGAATAATAAGAAGAAGAAGAATAAATATGACGAACAATAGTCCCCTGTGCCTTGCATTGCAAGCACACGGGGAATAATGAAAATACATTGAAATGAAATACATATTTGACATTTATAAACTTTTATTAAACAATGACAGAATCAAATATCAAAACCTCTGTTTTTTCATCACAGGAGGGCGCTCTTGGTGTATGACAGCAGACACAACGACTGGTCAAACGAAGTTCGTAGCTCCGCCCACTTTAACTCCAACCGCTCAGAGAGGCGGAGCAGTGAATCCATGGCAACTGCATCATGTGACAGTGAGCGAAGGTGTACCTAATAACGAAACAGAGGAAAAACTCACAATAAAGTAAGAAATACTATTTGTACCAGTATCAGGCCCCAACCCCTCTGACAGCCAGTGGGCTGATTGGCTGACCTTCAGGAAAAGTGCTAGGTAGGAATGGGCTAGGTCAAAGTCCCGCCCACTACCCAGCATGCTGTCAATCATGTGAATAAAGGCAAGCAGGAGGTGACTGGCTCCGCCCCCTTCTGATGACAGTGCTGTGATTTCCAAGGAAACTGTAGATGGCCCACAATCCTTCAGGAGCCGCATGGGGTGATCGACTGCAGCAAGAGAGAGAGAGAGAGAAAAAAGTTTATTATAAAACTACAACTCCCAGGATGCACTTCAGCAGCACAACATCCAATCATCCTCCAACACGATAAGGCTGACCGTTCAGGTGATCAACTTCAATCCAACATAAAGAAATATTTGGTTTTTGATGAATAAACTCTGAACTCACATGATCCGGTTTGTAGAGCTGCTTCCAGAGCTGAACTGAACTCTGACCTCTGACCTAATGACCCCCAACTCAAAACCTTAGACTGACACAGACACACACATTACTCTGACATGTCCAATCATAGGCCGGCATCCTGATCAGGTGACACAGTAACGCTCTACCTGTGTATCTTGTTCAGTTGCCATGGGCAACGAGAAACGAGGTGTGAGGCCAGGAACTGTGGGCAGGAAAAAAGGCGCAGTGGGAGGAGCCACAGGGGGCACGATAGGTCTGTTCCTTCTCTGAAACATGATACATACACATGAATACAATGACAGTGGTGACAAGTCTCACATTGATGATGTCATAGTCCTATGTTGATGATGTCATAGTCCTACCTTGATGATGTCAATGTGTAGGAGACTCTTCCATCGGGACTCTGGCTGCAGACTGAGTGTCACAAGCTCCGCCCCCAGCTGCTCCACAGACACATAGGTATTGTCAGCCTCTTCTGATGTCACTTCCTGTTGTGGCTCATCTGCTGTGGTGCCTGGTAGTGTCTCATCGGTGGGCTGGTAGTCAGCAGGGAGGGGGCGGAGCCCAACAGGCCCACATAGACTCTTATTGGTCCTAAGGAGGACAGACACTTTGTGATTGACCGTTACATCATTGTACTCTGATTGGCTAAAAGGTGAATGGTTCAGACCAGAGGTACACGCCCACACTGTCCACGTGTGATGTTGCCAAAAAGTCTCCCGTCGGGGACAAGGACACCCCCACCGGTGCCATGGAAACCAGAAAGCAGTCAATGAGGCTGTCAAGAGACAAACCAATCAGAGCAGAGATTAAACCCAGGTCAGTCCAACATGGAGGGGGCGTGGCTCTACCGACGCACCTGGATCTATTAGCTTGATGTACTAAAAACATCATTTGACCCATTTCACATTTGCTGTGGCTCACATGGTAGAGCAGGTTCAAATCCTGGCTCCCACTGTCCACATGTGAAAGTGTCCTTCAAAACCTTAAATGTCTCTCAGTAGGTCTGGTATGGTACAGTATCCTCCAACTGGTGTGTGTGTGTGTGTGTACGTGTATGTGTATATGTGTGAGAGTGAGTGTGTGTGTATGTGTGGCTTTGTAAAGCGCTTTGACCAAGGTGTGGAACAGAACAACAGTATATTTATGTATTTTATGTAAACACAGTATTTTCACACATGGACCAGGTTCAGGAGCTCACCTGCCAGAGGGGAGGTCCCAGGTCCGGATGCTACAGTCCATGGCAACAGTAACCAACCAGCGACCATCAGGACTGAATGTCTGTAAAAGAAGCTGTTAGCTTAGCTCAACCCTTTTAGCACAGTAACTCACCGTGTCACAGTGACTCACCATGTCATTGATGCTTCCATGATGACCAGCGAACTTCCTGACGACTCGTTTAGTTTCCATGTCAACAACCAGCAGCATGAAGTCATCCAGTGCTAATGCTAGCATCCCACTAACAAACAGAAAATCATACTTTTAGTTATCTATTTTTGTGTAGCATCATGCTAACTGTTAGCTGCTACTCCAGTGTGCAGCACCATGCTAATGCTAACTGTTAGCTACCTGTCTCTGTGCAGCTTCATGCAGGCTGGTGCAGCTGTTAGCTTTAGCTGCTCTTCCTGTTTTTTGCTTTTGAATCTCCAGAACTTCAGCAGCCAATCAGAGCCGGTGGTGACGGTTAACTGGTTCAGCGTATCCGTGGCAACACCTCGAACCACACCCCTGTGAGCTGGAGAAGAAAGGGCAGAGTTAATAATTATTATTTACTACAATAGAGGAACCATGTTTTTCATTTCCCTATTTATTTATTTTTTTTTTTAGAAAATATTGATTATAATCGATCAGAGTAAAACATTGATAAAACTGTTCTGTTTATTGATAGTTTTTATTAAATACCTACCGACACAGATACGTGTGTGTGTGTGTTTGGGATTAATGACCACACACCTTTCTCGTTGCCATAACAACCTCGATGCAGACCTGACTGCATGTTATAGATGTCAACACGTCCACATGATGAACCAATCAAAGCAAAGTTCCCACAGGAAGTGATGTCAACAGCCTGCAAAGGGAGACAGGAAGTCAGCTGACCCTCAGGAGTGACAGTGGGAGGAGCTTACAGACCAGGAAGTCATCAGTATTACCGTAGCAACAGCATCCCTGTGTGCTCCAGGTGGCTGCAGGTGGTAAGCTCCCATAGTGCACTTGTAGTAGCTCCACGTGGAGGCTGCGCTTCGACCACGATGACACGAAACGATGGAGTCCCAGTCCGACTGACGCACCGCCGCTGTGACCAATCAGAAGACAGCCAATCAGCCCGGAGGTACAACAGCAGGTCAGAACAAGCATCTGCTTCACTATGACAACACTGTTAGGGTTCTATCTGCTAGTGTGGGTGGGCCTTTAATGTGGCGCTTCCTACATGACCACACCCACCTGAAGCAAACGCAGTAATGGGCGGCAGGTGCAGCTGTTCATAGATCACGCTCTTCTTCTTCTTCTCTTTTTTCTTGTTAATGGAGCCTAAGGTCAAACAGAAGCACATGCAGGTTGGTTTGTATCCGTCATGTGTTGTAAAATGTGCAGTTTTCTGAACACGGACAAATGAACAAACCATGACCCAGGCTTTTGTTGAAGCGCTCATGGATGGTGGAAAAGGACTGCAGTGTCCCATCCTGACCTGAAGGGGCAGAAAAACACTCAATAATTCAAACATTACACTTAAAAGCACTTCATCTAAATACAAATGTAGATGAATATTTACTCAACCTAAATAAAACAGGAGCATCACAGACAAACAAATATGAATAAATACAGATTACTGCGACTGTAAATATATTATTAATGTATAAAATGATACTCTGTTCATTTACCAGCACTAAGGATATTTTTCCCATCATCGCCATGGTGACGGATGGTGGTAGGTGGGGCACTGTGACCTTGTCGACTCCGCAAAAGCCTGGCTCCACCCCCTTCCTGATCAAATATCCAAACCTAGTGAAAAAAACAAAACATAAAACACAACATGTAAATGTCAGATTTTAAAGAAGAAAAAAACAATGAAATCAGTTTACTCACTTTGATTGCATTATCGGCTCCATTTGTGACAAGTAGCGGTTCTCCGTGCAGGAAGGTTGCCCCGGCGATGGTTGTGCTGTGGGCATTTCTGTGCTGAGTCACCAGCTGACGGCGCTCCAAATCCCAGAATGCAATGTGGCCCTGTGGACTCCCTGATGCCATGATGGGAGGACCATCTGATGAAGAAAAACACCATCACAGAAACAAAACTAGTATGAGCAGAAGGAAGAACTGGAAAGAGTACAGAATATGTACAGGGAACGGGAAAGAGGGTACAGAGGGTACACAGGGCACAGAGAGTACAGAGGGTACAGAGGGGAACACAGGGTACAGAAGGTACAGAGGGGAACACAGGGCCCAGAGGGTACACAGGGCACAAGAGGTCATTGATTTGACCTGTATGATGCAGAGGTAAGACTCCTCCTCTTTTACCTGTCCTGAAAGCCAGCGAGCTGATTGGTCCCCAGTCCTGTGTGAAGCTCATCAAAGTCTCATCCAGACGGATGTTGTGTATGATGATGCGGCCCGTTGCCATGCCGATGCCAATGACATCTACTGCAGGACTCTGGGAAATTAAATTGTTGTATTTTTCTAAATAAATTCATCTGCTGTTGTTAATGTTCAGTTTGTATTGATAAAATATTGATGAAGTATTGATCACTGACCTGCTGCAGAACAGTGACCCCTACTGACCAGCCAGGAAATGTATACAACAGCTTACTGCAACAACAGTCAGACACGCATCAATAAACATGCATTAATCAATAAACATGCATTAATCGATAACCATGCATTAATCAATAATTGTCTCCAGTATCACTTCAGGTGGTTCTATCCTGATCCTGACCTGGTCTTAATGTTCCACAGCTGCAGTGCACCCTGGGAACTTCCCAACAGAACCTTGTTCAGGTACGTGCTGGGGTGCATCATTGCTGACAGGTCAAAGGTCGCTGTGTCAAACTGCAGCCGCAGATAGATTTCTGCAAAGCATGATGGGAAACACTTCAGATGAGTGACTGACTCTGCAACTGGATCCCCCATCAGCAGACCACAGCTGCAGATTCTACTTTAGCGTTTTAAAGTAAAGCCCCGCTTCCATCCTGCCTACCACCGCTTTGGACGTCCCACACAATGACGTCACCACCGCTGTCGGCTGAGATCAGCTGATCACCAAGAGGAAGCAGCAGACGTACATCCTGCTGGTGACCATGGAAACGCATCACCACCTGTAAACATAAACATATCAAAGATACAAATAAACAACACATGTCCACCTGTAAACAAACAAACAAAAATAAATAAACAAACAGACATGGCGTACAAACCATGTCCATGTTTTACCTCTTTGTTCCTGGCGAAGGCGCACACGAGTCGTCCTGCGGCAGCGAACACTAACATCCTGTCGGCCACCAGGCAGGAGATGTCCTCCAACAGGCTGTTACCTAGGCAACCACATCCCAGCAGCAGCCGGTCAACCATCAACATCATTCATATAGTTCATTAATATTAAAAGGATCTGAAATACTCACTGACAGCCACAATGCCCAGCCGGTTTACCTGAAACACACCAGGAACCAATAATCAATCACCAGGGTCAGACTGTTCTGGGGCTGATGATGATCATCATCACCTTCATCATCTTCATCATCATCACCATCATCTTCTTCATCATCATCATCATCACCATCATCATCTCAGTGCACATTCACTGTTAGTGTTTGGTTTCATTTTGAAGGAGAACATGTTGTGACCTGATCTTAAAGAACCCAAACATGTTCCAGAAGGACGACACTCACCTCAGACCCATGAACAGAACGTTCACTCTTGGGTCTTATTTACAGACTTTTTTTCAGGTTCTAAAGCTCAGTTCTACAGAGTTCCACCATGTGGACAGACAGAGTTCCGCCATGTGGACAGACAGAGTTCCGCCATGTGGACAGAGTTCCACCAGACTCTGATCCACTTCATTATTACTGATCATCAATAACAGCAGTGTTTCCGGTTGAACAGCAGATAAAAGCCTCCGACACAAACACAACAGTTTAATCCACAGTAAATAAACACTTACATTGAACGTGTGGAAACATTTTCCAACCGACGTCACGACATAAAACTCCCGGTGCTTCTTGTGGTACCGCAGCGCGTGCGGCACGTGGTCGGAGTAAAGACCCAGAACCCGGAACCCGGAGAACAACGAGCTGCCGCCGACCGACATCTTCCACCGACAAAACCCAGAAACCTCCGAGGACCGAACCGGAGAGACGAACCGGACCAGGCAAACAAACACATGGACGAGCAACGGAAACACGGTCCGACGGGCAACAGGCAGAGGAGAAAGGTTCCGTCTGGACCACGGTGACAACGAACTCAACAGAACTGGGTTATTAAAAGAATAAAACCGAAACCAGGAGGAAAAGGTTACGAAATAATAATAAAGGATAAACGGAACATTTGAACCAAAACAGTGACATCGAATAAATAGAGAAAAAAACTCCATCCACAAGTTTCAGAAACCATGTGAAACTTTAATTCTATCCTTTTCAAAAACTATACGGACTTTTGACCAGTTCAGTTTCACAGAATCGAAATTTTTCTGACATTTTTTTTTTTTACTCCAGTGCAGATTAAATTTCAACAGAAAAGTGCATCAACAGTGATTTCAGCTGAAATTATTTAAAAAAAATCTAACATGTTCAACAATATTTAAATCTATTATTATAGATAAAACTAATAATTATATTAATATGAATAAATACCAAACTCAATCACTTTGATTGAATGTTTCAGAATCCATCTTTTAATTCCAGGCTTTTCTGAAACTCCAGCTCCTTTATTATTACTAAGTATTGATCACATCTTATATTGATTTATTTCAACACATTCTTACAACTTTATACAAAATAAATTGCGCTTCAAGAAACTTTATTAACACACAGAAACAGGAAGAGCGATCAGCTGACAAGATACCAAATGTGTGACATCATGCAGGAACAGGAAGTTGGACAGAGATGGTGGAAGTGAAGGTGTGGATTCCAGACTTGAACCAGAACCTGAACCCACCTCAACATCTGAACTTGTTTTAAACCACTGAACCTGAACGCACCATGGATCTGACCCATGGTGTGTCATGTGACCCTGTCGGTGACGTCTGACCTGATCTGACTAGATCCAAAGGTCATATTTAGATTCGGTTCTGTTCTGTTGAGGTTGTGGGTTCAGATCCAGTTTCAGGTGGAAACATGCGCTCTATTCCTTTAAATGTCACATGATCACTTCCTGTCCACAAAATAAAATCCATCTGTTTTTCAAATTAAAAGTTTAGAGTTCATGTTTGTGATCAGCTGGCTCCTGTCACCATGGCAATTTCTAGCCCCGCCCCTCCAGCAGCAGCAGCCTCAGTAGTGTCCTGGCGGCGCCGAGCAGTGCCCCGTGCAGCGCATATTGAGCGGCCAGTGCTCCGAAGCCACGGTAGAAACCGGCCCCGCCCTCTTTGCGGCGGATGGCGTGGAGGCAGTCGGTGAAGCCGTCGTATTGCGTGTTGACGGGCAGGACCAATGGGCTGCCACCAGCGGCTGCAGCCACAGCACCATCAGTGGCGTCGATGATGGTGCGTGTCCCCTGCAGGCCGAGGCGGTGCAGGGCCGTCTCCAGTGGGAACACAACGATATCGGCCACCAGAGACCCTGCCCACGCTGCTGCCAGCTCTGGGAAGTAGGCGTCGAGTGGATTGGAGGGGTCTGTGTGCTTCTTGCTGCGCTGATGCAGCCACAGTGCCACCCGCTGGACAGAGGCAGCCACGGCATAACGCAGGACGGCGTGCAGTGCAGCAGGAAGGAGGAGCCAGCTGAGGGGGAGGAGTCTACGGCTGTGAGGAGCACCGACACCGAGCAGGCGGGCGAGACCTTCACGGACACAATCCAACAGTCCAGAGGACGAATCATCACGGACGATGTCACTCTGAGGAGAGAGGCATGATGGGAAACGCAGTCCCACACAGACGGCACAAACACAGACCATGTCAACGCTCACCTGAACCGTCTCTATGAGGCTGGCGCAGTAGAACGGCAACGCCACCACAGCGGTCAACCTGAGGACAACACACAGGGGGGGGGGGTCAGAGCTCCGAGCTACACCCCCAAGGAGGGCGTCAGGAGGGTGAAAACCACAGGAGAAAGTGGACAGTTTGAACGTCCACTCAGGAGATACCAGGACAAAAACAAAGAAAACTGACCCTTTAAGGAGTAAATGTCCAAACAACTGCCTCCAGCTCCAGCGGTGAGGAAGCTCCCTGTGGACGGAAGACAGGACAGGGGACGCAGGATAGGAGGACACGTCATATCAAAAAGAAAGGACAGGGAAAAAAAGTTAAACAGAGCAAAACTACAGTAATACCACTGTAATACTACAGTAATACCACTATAATACTACAGTAATACCATTGTAATACTACAGTAATACCACTATAATACTACAGTAATACCACTGTAATACTACAGTAATACCACTATAATGCTACAGTAATACCACTATAATACTACAGTAATACAACTATAATACAACAGAAATACCACCATAATACTACATAGTGCTGTCACAATACCAATATTTTGGTAATTAATTAAATTAATTTTTAACACACAATAATAAAATTGGCCTCTGTTTATTTTTGTTAAACCTTGCATTATAAAAGAACTCTGTGTTCAGTGCATGTTTTGTAATGTGCAAAATAAACAGGTGTGATTTGTCTTAAAGGGTGATGATGGGATGGCTCTGTTTTTTTAATGATGAAAACTGAAGTGACACAGTGGTTCTGTCTGGCACATGCACGGGTCCAGAGTGTGTCACTGATGAGTCACCGAAGGAGGGGGGGTACTAAGGCTAGGCTCCACATGTGTCCAAGCAGCAGTGCACAAAACGGGGGACAGTGACAGCTGCAGCACTGAGGCTCCATGAACGTTTGTGACCAACACGTCACTGACACTGAATGTGTTTTAGAAAGACTATTGATGGTCTTTAGTGAGAGTGGTACCGACCCAAACAAACTTTATAGGTTGTTGTTGTGCGAGCACTGAACTGAACAACTGCGCTAGTGTTGACTATTTGAAAAGGGTAGCCCAGCCACATGTCACATTCTCCACTATTGAAGGCGTATGCCCTTCATGTTGTGTTTTTTTTCTTTTTTGGCCCAACGTAACTTGCTCACTTCGCAAAAAAATATGTTAAACTTAACGGCTTCCTGGAATTTTAAGAACACAATCTTACAGTTCATGAGTTAGCCGACCTGTCGGTCCCTGAACTCAGCATGAAGGTTTGGGTGCTGGTCAAGGTTGGAAGTGTTTCCGCCCATTTTAAAACACCGTTTGCAAATTGGTGTCTCTGAATTTATGATTTGGCCTTCCTCATTTGTGGTAAAATTGAAATATTTCCATATTACACTCCTTGCTCCTGGCTTGTCACCATTTTCCTCTCAGCTGGATCCTACGCGACATTACGTGCTGAGTTTGCTGCGCTTGGAAATACTGGTACTTTTCAAACGCAGTATAGTATCGTTTCAAATGCCTCAGTACCGCGGTACCAAATTGGTACCGGTATACCGTGCAACACTAATACTACAGTAATACCACTGTAATACCACTATAATACTACAGTAATACCGCTGTAATACTACAGTTATACCGCTGTAATACTACAGTTAAACCGCTGTAATACTACAGTTAAACCACTGTAATACTACAGTTATACCGCTGTAATACTACAGTTATACCACTGTAATACTACAGTAATACCACTATAATACTACAGTAATACCACTATAATACCACAGTAATACTACAGTAATACCACTATAATACTACAGTAATACCGCTGTAATACTACAGTAATGCCGCTGTAATACTACAGTTATACCGCTGTAACACTGCAGTTATACCGCTGTAACACTGCAGTTATACCGCTGTAATACTACTACAGTAATACCACTATAATACTACAGTAATATCACTGTAATACTACAGTAATATCACTGTAATACTACAGTAATACCACTGTAATACCACTATAATACTACAGTAATTCCACTGTAATACTACAGTAATACCACTGTAATACTACAGTAATACCACTGTAATACTACAGTAATACCACTATAATACTACAGTAATACCACCGTAATACTACAGTAATACCACTATAATACTACAGTAATACTACAGTAAACCAACCTGCTCCTACCTGTACACAAACATGACCTCTACAGTCATACTGACGCTACAGTGTGTGGTTACCGTGGTAACGGGGTGAACTCGCTGATGATGCCTTCAGCTCCCAGAGTGACACCGTGGACGATGAAGGTGCTTCCCATCCCCTTCCACAGAGCTTTAGGGCCCTGAATGCAGCATGGGACAACAGTTGTTAATCACTGATGGGACTGAACCCTTGACCTATGACCCCCATGACCACTGGACATCTTGGTTGAAGCTGTCAGCACTGAGTGAGCGTGTACCTGGGCCTTGGTGATGCTGTACATGACAGCCACAGCGCTGAACGGCGTCAGGTGGTAACAGCGTGCGTGGTAGTTCACCTGAAACAGGCAGCAGCCAATCAGCACGCAGCAGAAGAAAAAGACAGACGAACAGGAGATTAAAGTTTAAGACAGGTCACCTGACACTGACGGCGGAAGACGATGCAGGGATGAGCGAGGACGTTCTCTGTGAACAGACTGACAACAGGAACCATTAGTGGTCATGGGATGCCCTCAGCAGCATCTGTCGGGCTCTACACACACCAACCAGCCAATGGGCGGAGCACCAGAGGTGACGTACACCTCAGACTAAAACCCCCACGGTCCAGTCAGAAGGTCGTCATCATTAAATGTCCTGCCTATTATTTTCATCCATGAGTCTTCTCCGCTGTGGGGGGGGGGGGGGGGGGGGGGGGGGGGGGGGGGGGGGGGGGGGGGGGGGGGGGGGGG
>JAPSES010096849.1:0-11446 GCA_029822895.1 Maxillicosta whitleyi | reverse complement strand
TTCTACTCGGTTCTACTCTACTATGTTCTATTCTACTCTGTCCTATTCGGTTCTACTCTGTTCTATTCTACTCGGTTTTACTCTACTTTGTTCTACTCTACTCGGTTCTACTCTACTATGTTCTACTCCAGACCGTCGTCCCTCAGAGGTTCGTCTTCTTGTGAAAAACCAGCTCTGAGCTTTTTTCTTTCTGTTGTGTTTTTTCTTCAGGCCTTGAGTGTTAATTTATGGTGAAGTGTTGTGAGTGTCCAGGGCCATGAAGTCACACAGAAGGTCCATGAAATACAGACCATAAAACCCTGAACATGACAACGAGCACACAAGGACCACGTCTGAAGGACCACACGGAACGGCGCCATACAAATATTAAAGATGACAGAACCCAAATCTGATCACACCTGAGGGTGGACGGAGTGGTAATCAGATTACTCTAATCAGATTATACTGTTCATGGGATCAATAATAATCAGATTACTCTAATCAGATTATACTGTTCATGGGATCAATAATAATCAGATTACTCTAATCAGATTATACTGTTCATGGGATCAATAATAATCAGATTACTATAGAAATCAGATAATAATCAGTTTTAATGTGAGTGTAAACAGGTTCAATTCCATCACCGTCACATTATTTTGTTTATTTTCTTCATTTCCACTCATTCTGTTGCTCATTTCTTTGCTCATTTCATTCACATTTGGTTGTTTTGTTGCTTATTTTGTTCATTTTGTTGCTTATTTTGTTCATTTTGTTGCTTATTTTGTTCATTTTGTTGCTTATTTTGTTCATTCTGTTGCTTATTTTGTTCATTTTGTTGCTTATTTGTTCATTCTGTTGCTTATTTTGTTCATTCTGTTGCTTATTTTGTTCATTTCGTTGCTTATTTTGTTCATTTTGTTGCTTATTTGTTCATTCTGTTGCTTATTTTGTTCATTATGTTGATTATTTTGTTCATTTTGTTGCTTATTTTGTTCATTCTGTTATTTGTTCATGTTGTTGCTTATTTGTTCATTCTGTCGCTTATTTTGTTCATTCTGTCGCTTATTTTGTTCATTCTGTCGCTTATTTTGTTCATTCTGTTGATTATTTTGTTCATTCTGTTGCTTATTTTGTTCATTCTGTTGAGTATTTGTTCATTTTTTATTCGCTAAACTCACCCAGCACCAGTTCAACCCCAAACTTTTTGGTTTGAGTGACTGGTGAAAGTTGGGTGAAAAGCTTTGAGGCGTTGAACTCATCAAACCATTTAGTCCCATTAATTCTGCGTCTGATACAGTAAACAGACTTTTATTACAGCAGCGACTGGAAACCGGAGCCCAGTGTTTGCTCACTTTTAATAAACGCTCTTAAAATCCTGAGGGTTTTATAAGAGAAACGGCTGAATATTCATAGAACGGCAGATCTAAGACCTTCATTTGACTGCGGCTTTAGCGCTGAAGAGGCTTTTTTTAATCCGGCGCTCGTTTTATTAGACCTTTCCTTCATCTTTTTTCCTTTTCCAAACAAGCGTCTTGGCTCTGATGTGACACTTTAATGCACCGAGTCGGGCTTCGTCTGCAACGACACTATTCAGCTCCCAGGCTTTTTCTGCCGCGCCTCCGACAAAGGAACAGGAGGAGGTTAATAGAAGTTTGGTGGAAGGAAAAGTAGAATCCAACTCTCCTCTTTGGCTCTGATCATTGTTCTGCCGTCGCACAAAAGGGCCTTTCAGTGTCCGACGGAAACGGAAATATGGAGCAAATCAGACACAAAGGACCAGGGTTCTACCACGGACGGAAATGTGTTTGTAGGTTATTTTGTTCTTTTGGGGATTGATTTACTTTTCTTCATTTCTAGTTTTATGGTCATTTTGTTGATTGTTTTATAAAAAAAATATATATATCCTTTTATTTTGTTTTATTCGTTTTATTTAAATTATTTTTGTTCAATTTGTTGATTTTATTCATTGTTTAATCCTTTTTGTTTTAATCATTTTTGCTAATTATTTTTGTTCATTTTGTTGATTTTATTCATTTTTTAATCCTTTTTGTTTTGTTTTATTCATTTTGCTAATTATTTTTGTTCAATTTGTTGATTTTATTCTTTTTTTTGCTTTTTTCATTTTTACTAATAATTCTTTTCAATTTGTTGATTATGTTATACATTTTTTGATCCTTTTATTTTGTTTTCTTCATTTTTAGTTTTTTGGTCATTTTGTTGATTGTTTCATAAAAAAATATCCTTTTATTTTGTTTTATTCATTTTACTAATAATTTTTGTTAAATTTGTTGATTGTTTGATGAATTTTTACTCATTGTTCATTATTTTATTCATTTTGTGATTTTGTTTTTCTTATTTTATTGAAATTTGTTCATTCTGTTACTTATTTTGTTCATACTAATTCATATTGTTAATTTTTTTTTGTTTTGTTGCTTCGTTTAGATCTTTTTTTCAATTTGTTGATTTTGTTCATTTGGGGATTGATTTAGTTTTCTTCATTTTTATTTTTTTTTTTGGTCATTTTGTTTTATTATTTTATACGTTTTTTATCTTTTTATTTTGTTTTATTCATTTTTGCCAATTATTTTGTTCAATTTGTTGATTTTATTCTTTTTTTGCTTTTTTCATTTTACTAATACTTTTTTCAATTTGTTGATTATTTTATACATTCTTTGATCCTTTTATTTTGTGTTCATTTTTAGTTTTTTGGTCATTTTGTTGATTGTTTTATAAAAATGTATGATCCTTTTATTTTGTTTTATTAATTTTGTTAATTTTTGTTAAATTTGTTGATTTTATTCACATTTTTTATCCTTTTATTTTTGCTTGGTTCATTTTTATTAATAATTTTTGTTCAATTTGTTGATTGATTAATTTTTAGTCACTGTTCATTATTTTATTCATTTTGTGACCTGATTTTTGTTTTATTCATTTTCCTAAAAAACTTTTGTTCAACATCTTGATTTTATAAATTTTTTCATCTTTTTATTTTGCTTTGTTCATTTTACTAATAATTTTTGTTCAATTTGTTGATTGTTTGCTTAATTTTTACTCACTATTCATTATTTTACTCACTTTGTGATTTTGTTTTACTCATTTTATTGAAATTTTTTATTCTGTTACTTATTTTGTTCATTTTGTTGCTTAGTTTTGATCATTTTTTTCAATGTGTTGATTATTTTGTTCATTTTGGGATTGATTGATTTAATTTTGTTTTCTTTTTTGTTCATTTTTGCTTATTTTAATAAACTGTGTTCATTCTCTTTCTTATGTTGTTCATATTTGTTCATTTTGTCAACAGGTGAAATTTCATGTGCTTTTTCTAAGACCGGTTCAAACCTAAATATTAAAACATTGAGGTGTCGTTTCTGAATGTGAATATTAATATTAATGATCCAGAAGTTCTGGTCCGATTCTGGGAAAAAAGAATCATTCTTCTTTAAAAGAAAGGATGTTTTTTTTTTTTTTATAATAATAATAATAACAATAATAATATTACATGTCATTTTTACAAAGACAGAACTGTGATCATCATTTACTGTCCATGAAACAGAGAAATCTTGTCTTTATGTCAGTTTTCTTCGACCGTTTGCCTCAATTTAGGTCAATTTAACGCCATCTGACAGTTTTAAGAGCAGTTTTCCCTTAAAAATATATTTCACCCTCATGGAAAAGGACGCAGAAAAAACTGTCTGAGGCTGTTTAGATGATTCCATCAGGAAAAAGCAGAGTCTGACCTGAACCGACAAACTGGAAGAAGAGAAGGTGTTAATAATCCAGGTGGAATCCACAGAAATAGTCAAACCTCTGCTTTCACGGCTGCATGTTCTCACTGATGGATAAAATAAAAAGGAGGAAAAAACTCTTAAAAAGAATTAAAAAAAGAACAAAAACTACATCTACAACGGAATGCAATGAAACAACGTCCTGGTTTACAGTTTATTATCATTACTATTATTATTATTATTATTATTATCATCTCCTCGGTGGAAAGAGAATAGATAGAATAGATCCACAGCTGTTCATGTTTATTTGTCATAATTTACTTTGATTTAATGCTTCGTCTGTTAGTATCAAATATATTAGTTTAATTGTATTGTCGGGGGGGAAGGAGGGAAATCAAACTAACAAGACGAGATACGATAAGATACGATACCATAAGATACAATAAGATACGATAAAATACGATATGATACAATATGATACGATAAGATACAATACAATACGATAAGATTCGATACAATAAGATATGATAAGATACAGTAAAATACGTTAAGATACGATAAGGTACGATAAGATAAGATACAATACGATAAAATGCAATATGATACGATAAGAGACGATAAAATACGATACGATAAGATACCATAAGATACAATACGATAAGATACGGTAAAATACGATACAATATAAGATATGATAAAATACGATACAATACCATAAGATACAATACCGTAAGATACAATATGATAAGATACGATAAAATACAATACGATAAGATACGATAAAATACAATACGATAAGATATGATACGATAAAATACAATACGACAAGATATGATACGATAAAATACAATACGATAAGAAACAATATGATACGATACGATAAGATACGATACAATACAATATGATAAGATACGATAAAATATGATACAATACAAGATACGATACGATAAAATAGGATACGATACAATACAATATAAGATACGATACGATAAAATACGATACAATACAATACAATACGTTACAATACAATATAAGATACGATAAAATACAATACGATAAGATACGATACAATATAAGATACGATAAAATACAATACGATAAGATACAATACGACAAGATACAATTGGATACGATACGATAAGATACGAGACAATATAAGATACGATAAAATACGATACAATACCATAAGATACGATATAATATGACAAGATACGATAAAATACAATACGATAAGATACAATATGATACGATACGATACAATACAATATGATAAGATACGATATGATAAAATATGATACAAGATACGATACGATAAAATACGATACGATAAGATACGATACAATATAAGATACGATAAAATATGATACAATATAATACAATATAAGATACAATGAAATACAATACGTTACAATACAATATAAGATACGATAAAATACGATACGATAAGATACGACAAAATATGATAAGATACAATGTGATACGATACAATACGATAAAATACGATCAGATCTCCAACATGTGATCAATGGATCAGAGACATCGTGCATAACTTAACGTTCATTTATTTATTTATTTTATTAAATGTCTTGTTATGCGTGTTTTTATTTGTAATACTTTTGTTTGTTTGTTTATCGTGTCACCCTCTGTATCATCAACACATTACTCAGAATTATAAATGTTTGTTAAATGAAAACTTCTATAAATGTTGAAAAAAAAGTTTGATAAAGTAAAAAAAAAAAAACGACAGAACAGAAACGGTTAAAATAAACTCTGCTTTTCTGTCTGATTTCAGGAAAGTTCAAATAAAAACACTTGACAGTTTTAAAGCCGACAGGACTGAACTGACAAAAAAACAACATGAAAACGCTGAATTTCACCTAAAATCCTCCCTTTTATCGTTGTTTTTTTTAAAATAAATATGATGCATAAAAAATAAAAAACTCTCCCAAAGACACTGAACAGACATTTAAAGGTTTATTTGTTAAGATTTCTGCTTTAAAACATGAAAAATGATGATTATTATTGTTTAAAGTTCTGCTGCGTTTAATGTAAATATTAAATCCATTTATTGAATGAATCACAAACGTCTGAGCTTCAAATGTCACGTGTTTTTTTGTTTTTTTTTTGTCGTTCTATTAAACTCGGATCCTTTATTCTTTTTATAACGGTTTTAATAACGTTGGAAAATTAAAGGTGAATTTAACCTGAAGCAGTGAAACTCATTAGACATAAACCAATAAAAGCCATTATTACTGCGCCTCCTTTTATTGGACTGGAATAAAGAGGTGCGATTATTTATAGCAAACATTTATTTATTCTTTTATTTGATCGTTTTTCTATCGTACGTTCTGTGGATTTAAGTCGTTTATTATTATTTATCTTTTTTCACAACTTTGGTCTGAAAAACCTCCATGAAAGAAAAAATACATTCATCTACTACTGCTCCTGTCTTTTAACACTCCTCCTCTTCCTTCTCCTTCTATTTGTTCTTCTACTTCTCCGCCTCTGCTTGTCCTTTATCTCCTCCCTCTTTCTTCTTCTCTTCCTTCTTTTCTTGTCCTCTTCATCCTTTTCTTCTTCTTCCCTTCTTTCTCCTTCTCCTCTTCTTCCTCCTCCTTTTTTCTTCTTCCTTTCTTCTCCTTGTCCTTTTCTTTTTCCCTTCTTTCTCCTTCTCCTCCTCTTCCTTCTCCTCCTTTTTTCTTCTTCCTTTCTTCCTCTTTCTTCTCTTCCTCCTCTTCTCTTCATCCTTTTCTTCTTCTTCCCTTCTTTCTCCTTCTCCTTTTTTCTTCTAGCTGTCTTCCTCTTTCTTCTCCTCATCCTTTTCTTCTTCCCTTCTTTCTCCTCCTCCTCCTCCTTTTTTTCTTCCTTTCTTCCTCTATCTTCTCCTCCTCCTTTTTTCTTCTTTGTTTCTTCTTCTTTCTCATTCTCTTCCTCCTTTTCTCTTCTTCCTTTCTTCTCTTCCTCCTCCTCCTCTTCCTTTCTTCTTTCTCATTCTCTTCCTCCTTTTCTCTTCTTCCTTTCTTCCTCTTTCTTCTCTTCCTCCTCCTCTTCCTTTCTTCTTATTCTTTTCCTCCTTTTCTCTTCTTCCTTTCTTCCTCTTTCTTCTCTTCTTCCTCCTCCTCTTCCTTTCTTCTTATTCTTTTCCTCCTTTTCTCTTCTTCCTTTCTTCCTCTTTCTTCTCTTCCTTTCTTCTTTCTCATTCTCTTCCTCCTCCTCCTCTTCCTTTCTTCTTTCTCATTCTCTTCTTCTTCCTCCTCCTCTTCCTTTCTTCCTCCTCCTCCTCCTCCTCATTACTTCATACGTGGTACCAAAACAAACTGTTCTTCACAGAACTTGTTCTTTTAGTTTCCACTTTCCTCAGTATTCACTTTAGGATTTAAATTTACTCGGAAAAATCTGAACATGAATAAAACCACGAAGAAAATAAACCAAAATAAAAAATGACCCAAACCGTTGGGATGAACTCTAAAAATCAGCTGTTTTTATGTTTTTAATTTGAATATTCTCAGACAAACCAAGTCATTTATAAATAATAATAAAGTGAAACTCTTCATAAATGACAGCTCGTGTGTTTTTTCACTTACCTCTGTGTCTTTGTCCAAACCTCAGCTCCATGTTGAGCTCAGGACGCCCCCTGCTGGAAGAACCTGGAAAACAGTTCCAACAACCGGAAGAAAAGTGCAGTTTTTACACCTGAAAAGAATCCAGTTTATGTGTTTATAAAGAAACAGGAACAAATGAACAGAAGTCTATGTGTTTTTACACTTTTATTAATGGAATGGAAAAGGAAAATACAAACAGAACATGCACATTTCTGTACATTTTCATCAGTTTTATTAACAGGAGTATTATTATTTTTGAGCAGTAGGAGGCGCTACAGTGTCATTTATAATAAAGTATCAGTTACAGTTCAGCTGCAGCTTTTCCTGATTTATGTCAGATATTTGAGCTTTAAAACACTGAGTTTAATTAGCATTTTTATCAAAATTTATTATTATTTTTGAATCAAACCTATATCATATTATATTGTGTAATTTATTGACTATTTTGACAATTTTTTTAATACATTTGTTTGATTTTATTCATTTTCACTCCATTTGTTGATTATTTCATTCATTTTGTTAATGGTTTTGTTTATTTTTCTTCAATTTGTTCACTATTTTTGCTCATTTTAAAACATTTGGCAAGTTATTTAATTCATTTGCATTCCATTTGTTGATTATTTTGCTTATTTTTTATAAAGACCTGGCTTAATCTTTTATTCATTTGTATTCCATTTGTTGATTTTATTCATTTTGTTCAATTTAATGGCTATAAAAATCTAATGTATTATCATTATTAGGCTCATTTTTATATATTTGGCTTATTTCATTAATTTCTACTCATTTTATCGATTATTTCATTAATTTTTGTGATTATTTTATTCATTTTTAAATAATAACAACCCCAAAATTGTATTTTTATTTAAACTCCAAAGTTTTCTTAATGTTTTAGAGTGAAAAACGTATAACTACACAAAAATGTTTCCATTTATAAACTTTTCCTTTTGTTAAAAAAATGTGAATAACCTGAACAAATATGAATCATGTGTAATTGTACCAATATTCTATAAATATTTTGTGTATTTGCAGATCCACGGTGATCTGCAAGTTGTAATGAACATGTGTAAACAATAAAATGAGACAGAATATTGTTAAAATTGCACTTAATTTACTCATAGTGTAATTATACTTTTTTGAGTCTAAAACATTCGGGAAAGGTATATAGGTTATTATTTATATTATATATTAACCCCTGAACATAAACCTCAGTAAACAGTGGGGTAAAATGAACAAAGCAGAATAAAAGGATTAAAAAAAATGAATGAAATCAACAAACTTAACAAAAATAATTACAAAAATGAACAAAATAAAAGGATTAAAAAATTTATAAAATAATGAAACTAAATGACCAAAAAACTAAAACTAAATCAATCCCAAAATGAACAAAATAATCAACAAATTGAAAAAAAGATCAAAACTAAGCAACAAAATAAAAGGATAAAAAAATGAAAATCAACAAAATTAACAAAAATTATTAGTAAAATGAAAAAAGCAAAAAATGAATAAAATCTACAAATTTAACAAAATAATTACAAAAATGAATAAAACAAAATAAAAGGATTTAAAAAAATGTATAAAATAATAAAACAAAATGACCAAAAAACTAAAACGAAATAATCAAAAAATTGAAAAAAATATATTTCAAAACTAAGCAACAAAACAAAAACATTTAACAAATATGAACAAAACAAGTAACAGAGTGAACACATTTTAATAAAATAAGAAAAACTGAATGAATAAAACAAAATAAAAGAATCAAAAAATGTCTAAAAAATAATCAACAAATTTAAAAATAGATCAAAACTAAGCAACAAAATAAAAGGATTTTTTTTAAATGGATAAAATCAACAAATTTTAACAAAAATAATTAGGAAAATTAATAAAACTCAATAAAAGGATTAAAAAAAATGTATAAAATAATGAACACAATGAACAAATAGAGGAGGAGGAGCCGGAGCGCAGAGCCTTTGATCCACTGTGGGTTCAGATAAATCCTAAACACCTGCACAAATAAACGTACACACAGCGTTTCCTCTCCTTCAGTGTCGGCTCATGGAGGCGTTCAGACCCGCTTTAGTAACGCTTCTGCTCTGGACCACAGGTGAGCGCCGCACCTTCAGCTTTAATAACCACAGCCTCTGTTTATCCTCACACCATCACTTCCAATAATGTGCAAAAACCTGCTAAATGTGACCGAAGTGCAATGAAGTCCTGCAATAATCGACCGTTCTGCAACAAAGACGCACATTTATTTAATATTTAGTTTGTTTTCATTCGATATTTGGTCAAATTATTGATTTGTTTGTTAATATAAGACACTGATCGACTACACGACTCAGATTTCAATTATTAATTTAGTCATTTTTGGGATGATATTGTCCAAATTGCTGTTTATTTCATGGATTAATTTGTTGGTTTTATTCACATTTTGTCGGTTTTGTTCATTTTGTTTCGTATTCTCTTCATTCCTTGTTCATTATATTCACCTTTTTAATCACTTTGTTTATTTCTGTTCGTTTTCTTTCTTATTTTGGTAGTTTAATGATTCGTTTTATTGATTGTTTTTGTTCATTTTGTTTTTTAATTCTGTATTTTGTTTGCTGATATTTTTGTTTTTAATATTTTTATTACTTTATTCTTCAGTTTTGTTTATTCCTGGTCATTTTCTTGCTTATTTTTTTGTTAATTTATTGAATCTTCTATTAATATTTTTTATGTGTTTAGAGTTCAGCCTAAAATGATTATTACTAATTGTTTTTATTCATATTGTTGCACTGACTGGAGTAACACTGAACACACAATGACAGTAAAGGTCATTCCATTCTATTCCATTCCATTCCGTTCCATCTTCACCGTTTCTCTTCCAGTTCTGTCCGATGGCACTGATGTTACCCAGAATGCCGATCTCTGGACAGAAATTGGAAAAGATGGGACGTTCGAGTGCACCCACAGTAAAGGTCCGACCTACTTCCAGATGTACTGGTACCGACAGCGACCCGGGGAGAACATGAGACAAGTCGTGTTCACGATGCCCAACACTGACCCGAACTGGGAGGAGGGCTTCAGAGACCGGAGGTTCTCCGCTTCCAAACCGGACGCTATGAATGGAACACTGACGGTGAAGAACCTGGAGGACGCAGACCGAGGCTGGTATTTCTGCGCCGTCAGTGAACACAGCGATGCAGACGCACGAGGAACCTGAACAAAAACCTCCACGTTTGAGTCGGGTACGAAAGGGGAACCTCGAGGACCACGAAGAGACCCAGGTCCGCTTTGATCCATGGAGAAGATGTTCCACCTGCAGCTTTATCTACAAATAGAATGATCTGCAAGAACACCGGATCAAGATGAGAACATGGACTTGGACCCAACAAGAACATGAACCTGGACCTAACAAGAACATGGACCTGGAACCAACAAGAACATGGACCTGGAACCAACAAGAACATGGACCTGGACCCAACAAGAACATGGACCTGGAACCAACAAGAACATGAACCTGGAACCAACAAGAACATGGACCTGGAACCAACAAGAACATGGACCTGGAACCAACAAGAACTTGGACCTGGACCCAACAAGAACATGGACCTGGAACCAACAAGAACATGGACCTGGACCCAACAAGAACATGGACCTGGAACCAACAAGAACATGGACCTGGAACCAACAAGAACATGGACCTGGAACCAACAAGAACATGAACCTGGAACCAACAAGAACATGAACCTGGAACCAATGAGAACACAGACCTGAAACGAACAACATCAAGTTCCTGGAAACAGATCCAGGATCAAATCTAGTGTGTGGCGAGTCCACCAGGGGGACCTCCAGGACCACAAATAGACTGACTTCAGACCAGCCCACAACCTGCCACAGTCAGAGACCACGCCCACCTGTACTCAGAGACCACGCCCACCTGCAGACATTCAGATACCATGCCGTATCAATGTCACATGACACCGAGACGTTCATCATGGACGTCCAACCTGGTTTGAAGATCCAGATCCAGACCCAGACCTGGATCCTGGTCCTGGTCTGGGTGTGGACAGTCAGTAATAGTAAGAATAAGAGTTTTCATCCAATATTTGGACAAATTATTGATTAATTTCACAAACATCTGTGTATCTGAGTTTG
>JAPSES010096841.1:0-20361 GCA_029822895.1 Maxillicosta whitleyi | reverse complement strand
TTAGTACCATTACTTCCTGGTACCTACCAAAGCAGGTCCACTCACTGTTCATACACAGGTGGACCTTACAGACCCTGTAGACCATGTTGGACCTGAGAATGTTGCCTCACTGTAACTGTTGTTGTCACTGTCTTGTAAATGTATGTGGAAATGACAGTCACTTGCCTGATAAAGGGTTAAGGTGAAATATTGGGATACCACAGAGCTCAAAACTAAAATGACACCAAATGTAATTCCAGAGGAGGTACCGTAATAAACACAAACAAATCCCAGACTGTCAAAAAAACAGATGAAAAAAGTTCCATGAATGAAATGAATTGTGCGTCTGGGAGTAGATGACCATGCATGTGTTTCCATTCTGCATTTCACTGGAATATAAAGCAAAACAGCAGTTCTACAGTACCTGGCAACCACGCTGTCTGATGTCAGCAATGGCAGGGAACGGCATGCACTCTACCCTCTGCACAAGTTAATCACCAAACCGCAGCCACTGCTCGGGCAGCGAGACCAGTAAATAATACCAGCGTGACGATATGGAAGGCGCAGGCTTTGGTGCTTTTAGTCCTAACCTCAAATGAGCCAGTATTTGACTTGGCGGTGTTTTGGCTTCAGCTTACCGCAGTTAAACCTCCCCAGTGATAGAAAAACCAAGCGGAGTGACTCAGAGATGGAGGTAAAGCTGCAGGAGAGCTCCAGGTTTATGTTTGACTAATGTGCAGATACACTGATACCTGCATTTAGTGGTGAAATCAGCAGGCGCACATGCAAAACCAAAGAGTCCTGGTGTGTTGGCATCATCGAGAAGAAGCACTGACAATCCAATAAGAACTTATATAACTACAATTAACAACTTATATAAAACCAGAGCCTGATTAAAACGAACCGAAGGATTTTCTGCACCAAAATGATCCATGGATTTGTACAGATCTTTGGAAATCCTTAACATTATAAACACTAATTTCTCAATGAGGTTTAAAAGAGTTTTTAATCAGAATATAGGATCTGAAACTGTTGATGTGAACGATGGGAAAAGTCACACTGACAGGACTTTCTTCACCATCTGTTTGTCGTACAGAGCAGACATTTACCATCTTGTACTTAATAGTTGTCTGGTTTACTGTAAGAGGAGAATACCAATTAGTACATGAAAATGTCAGAAGCGATTCAATAAAAGATGCATTAAACAGTGAGATCAGAGACTTCTGAGGTTTCCTGTGGACCATGTTATTACAAGCAGACTCCAGTTTCACCTACCTCCATCTCCAGTTCAGTTATACTACGACTTCTACTACAGGAAAAGCATCCATTTGAGCATCCAACTGCTGTGACGCTTACTGTCATGTAGTATAAGCTTGATGTTTAGAGTTGAGATCTTGGAATCATGTGTAGCAGTGACCTTTTCACATTTCATTGACCACTTCGGAGTTGACGTCATGGTCTATGTCACTGCAGTTGCACACGCGCTTGTCTTGTTGTGCTGTTGGTTGTCAGCATAGGAATGCTAAAAAAAAAAAAAAAACAACTTCACTTTTACTGAATACTGTTATTAAAGTCACCCTTTGAAATAAACTATAGATGCTTATGGTTGAAGCTATTACATGGATGGACTGGACTGATGAAATCATGTGGAATTCTGGGCTTCCAGTGCCCACTTCATATCAGTATGTACATTAAACAACATTTACCCAGCCAAGCAAGTACAGCTGGCTATCCTAATAGAGTTGGCCGACTTGTTGATGATCACTCATGTCTTGTAAAACTATGTTTTATCAGTGGTCGGCCATTGGAATCTGTAAGGCCTCCTCTGTTGGCCTAAAAAAATCTGAATCACAGACTGATGTTAATTATATTTTGTCCACGAATACTACCATGAAGAGCTTTTCCCCTGGTTATGCTGCTTCCACACATGTGTTTTCATATTAAAGTATTTAACCAATCACATTTCAGCCATCATTTGTTGCCAGGCAGGGTCAATGTCAAAGAAATCTGGAGGCCTTCACCATCAGTTCTGTAAGCCCTGGAGCACAAAATAAGTGTCAATGAAACTGTGGTGACGTCAGTGCATTCACATCTTTTGATTGGATAGTCAGAGTGTGGACTAACAAAAGCTAGGAAACTGCATCTGTAGCAGTGGCATGAACACAAATACAGTTGTGTTGATTTAACAGTGGTTTTGTCAAAACACAATGACTGAAGGATGAGAAGAAATGGATTTGGTTGTAGATTTATTATTAAAGCCATTTTCAAGATAGACTTAAAAAAAAAAAAAAAAAAGCAGGTTATCGTTACGAAAGGTTGAGTAATGTCAAAGCTAGCAAACCTGTCACAACCAGGAAAAGAATTTACCGGATCCAGATTTTGGATCTGAGGAACTCTGCAGATGGTAGTGATGGGAGCGCTTGTTATTTGGAACTGAAGTGAGTAATAATAGAGTAATTTAACTCTTTTTGAGAAAAGAAAGGAGGCTGGAGTTTATGTGTAAATTATCAGAATTTTTGGTGAGTAAAATGTTTGCTTTTTCCTAAATAATATTTTAAGTTTATGAGGTTATTCTTGATACTTTTTAATGTGTGGCAGCTGTAGCTGCAGTGATAGAAGACTTGTGCACCCCAGGTTTGTTTATTCAGTAAAGGCATTTATTATGGCTACACAAGTTATCTATCTGCAATGCAACAGCTGTATTTCTGCATAATAAGGTGGTTTTTATGGCCAAAAATAGTTATTGAGGGATGGATTGATTCAGACAGAGCCCTACTGAAGGCATATGAAGGTGTGAAATGCACGGCCTCCCACTGTGTTTTATGTCTTTATCGTTGACTAGGCAGCACATTTGTCTTCAACACACAACAACCATCACACATCTTGGTGTTCAATTTCTTGGACATAAGTACAAAGTTATAGGTACAGAGGCATTTCTATGCCTAGAGCTTTTCTGTTGTGTAAACGCTGGGTTTAAGACACCTCATCTCTTCTTGACAGACCATTAAAATTATCTGAGAAGGCCTATATGTCTTCCATTACTTGTTAGGCCCCACCCACAAAATACATCATCACTGTTTACCAACATTGAAATGGTCTATAAAATTAGCTATTGGTTTAATTTTATTTGGTTCAAGATGAAAAATGAGGAAAGGTAGCAATATCTGTGGTCATGGTTTAAAAAACCCAACAGGTTCAAAGGTGGATGACAGTCTGGGAGAAGATTTTCAGTGTCAGAAATTTAGTTTGGCAATCTGACAATGTGAAGCAGCTACAACATACATCAACTTGACAACCAGTGGAAACAGCCACAGTATCTACGACTGAACTCAAGTTTCCCATGTAAACTTGTCACCAGAGGTTGATTTCTTTTCCTGAGCTGTGACCACCACTCCCTTAATTTCCTTAATAAAAATGACTATTGAAGCAGTGTGATCTTTAGCTATCCTTTATTGTGGCGCAGGTACATTTTACATGTCATATGATGTTTTACCCTTGTATCTTTACTTGAGCTGTAGCACAACAGTCATTGTACAGTCTGCATATGTGTTTAGCCTTTTAGCTTTTAAATCCTTTGTATAAAGTGTGGCTGCTTTTAATTTATATAACTATTGAATTCACACAATTTGTAGGAGTCTAATGTAGGTAATGGAAGTAAAAACAAAACAAAAAAAACATACTGTCGAGAAAATAAAATAAAAGAGAAGTCACAGACCTACCAACCACAGAATATAATAGAATAGAATAGAATGAAAATCAGTTTAGCAGCAGATCCTTAAAGTGCAAAAACAAAGACTATGAAACTATACAAAAATACAATGAAATGTTGAAAACAGAAATAGAACATGCAAAGTATGTCATGAGTCATGAGTATTGCATTGCCTGTTGAATAATAAAATTCCGTGGTGGATTTGGAAGCGTCTTTGTGGACCAGACAGCAGCGTCTGCCACCTCAGAGTCCGCCAGCCGACTGGAGTACGATGGCCCAGACTGAACTTCCTGCACCTCAGACTGTCGCAGGACTGGTCTCCTTTCTCTGCTGAGTCAGAGTGTGAAGAGAAAACAAAGACAGGCATGTGACAGCGGCCCCCTTCCAGGGTCTTTCCAGTCACTGAACTCCTCCACAGCTTTTATTTAAAGGAGATAAACTGCTGTTATGCAACACTTACATAAGTATTGGTTTAGAAACAGCAAAAGAACACGTCCGTTTTAGATTCGAACAGAACGCCCAGGATAACAATTCAAACAACACGTCTGTGCTAATTATGATGTCGTTGTAAAAGCACGATTAGATGTCTGCACATGAGCACCATCACATTACATTTTCCTACGCTAAAGTTTACATTTGACACAGCCAAACTTTAAATTAAACTCATCTGATTAACCCATAAACACCCAGTGCTACTTATGTGGCAGTTCCCAAAGAGCTTTTTCTCTATATTTGCATTTTCTTAAGTGATTTATCACCATTTATTATAATACTATCCTCTATATTTTGTGTTTTTAGAGTAAAAAATAAGGTATTTTCCTGTATTTAATTCACCGTAGATGTCCATAAAAGCTCAGATTAAAGTTATTATATCAGAAAGAGAGAAAACTAAGCAAAATCTATCATTAACTGAACATAAACCCAGTGTCTCCATCCACTGTCATTGATCCAGCTCCATGGGTTTTACTGGTGAATTAATGTTGTAGAAGATGACGGTGTTTCCATGGTGACTACGGAGCCTCTGAACATCCAAATGGGTCAAATCTGATGATGATGAAAAGATGATGAACTGCATTTGACACCAATTATTTACACAGATTAGTGGATCAACAGTTCACATTTTCTTTCCTCAGCAGCTGTTTGGGTCTCTAAGAGTTAAACCACAGACACTTGTATAAATTTTTACCAAAACGTTCCTTAAATTCTGCAAATGTCCAACAGGATCTTTTTCATTGAACTCCACATGCCTCTGCAGGGTTTCTTTGTTTCGTGATGAACAGAGCGCTACAACAGCTCTCAAATTTCAATTGTAAACTTTACTGGGGGTCGGTGAGGTGACCTCGACTCAGAGCTCCAGGGGAAAAGTAATACCCGAGCTGCCGCAGAACTCCTTGATGTGCCCAACCAGTCAGACAGGAAGCGCTTTAATCAAGACTTCCTGCACTGCCTTGTTTTGTCTGAAGGAGAAAGGGTAGAGTAATGCGTGCAGCAGCTGTCACACAAAATTCAGTGACTTTCCACCAACTTGTGTGACAAGAAAGATTCGTTGAATGTATTTTCTTCAATGAATAACTCTATTTCTTTAGTTAGAATTCAGAGCATTTTACCAACAAGAAACAGCCTTGTCAACACATACAATCAGAAATCTGCAGACAGTGATTGAAAAGGTTTTAAAGAGCTCCTTCCACTAAAAACCACTTTGAGTAGCTCTATTTACAATGTGGTGGGTCACAATAAGCAGTATATGCACACAACACCCCAAGACGTGAAATTCGACCCACATGAGTTTACTGGTCATTGAAGGGTTAACCTACAGACAAACGAGCGGAACAGAGCAGGACAAACTTATCTATGTCACAATGTCATAAGCCCCGCCCAGAGCCATGTATGGTACACCCACAGGCCTTGTTTAAACCAATCAGTCATTATTTAATAAGTATTCTACTTTTAATAACTTTAAAGCCCCTTCCTTTCACCAACTGCCAAAGAACAAACTTCTCAACAATGTAAAGTATAGGAAAAGTAAAGTCAAAACAAATCAAAACTGATAATCCTCCAATTAACCATTAAATTCTATACACATGACCACTGGTCCTGTCTCTCACCTGTGTGTTCTATCAAGGATCAATAACATTAATTACAACTCATTCATTTCTTATATTACTCATGTTTTACATCCCATTTTGCCTTTTGACTTCTATCACCTTTATAAGCTCTTACTTACTATAATTTATTTTTAATTTTATATTCATCTATTATTATTTTTCTTTTTTCTATTTTCTACTAGTGTCTACTAGTGTTTTTCTACGTAAAACAAAAGTAATTGAATGTATGTAACTGTTGTTGATACTGTGAATAAATACAAATTGTGTTTACAAAAAAAAAAAGAAAAAAAAAGAATCAATAACAACTTAAATTTCACAGGTTCAGGTTCTGTGTCTATGCCACAGTCTTGTGGTGTTTATGTTGGTGATCAGTCTGCCAGTGGAAGTGGGTGGTACTTTCATTTTCACTGGAGAAGAACTCAACTAATTCAGTCAAAATCCATGCATGACGTTCTACTAGTGCTCAGTAGGAACTATATTGATATCTCTAACCATTTCCATGTTATAAAGTAGCAAAATATGGCAAATAAGGCATAAATAAATAAAGGCAAAAATCTATATTTCTCAAAACTGTAAAAACATACAATTTAGAATGAATTAAACTGGTAGTTTCGTCAGATAATTTTTTTGAAAAAAAAATAAAATAAAAATAAGACACTGATAATGAAGATGACAAACACAACACCTTCATCACCTCATGGCCTATGAGCTAAAAAAAAAAAAAAAAAAGAAAAAGTAGTATAATGAACACAATCAGTAACATCCAAAGACTTATTTATTGGTAAAATCCATAAACTGCTGCTGTGATTGATACAATAAAACCACAATAAAAATAAAATAATAAAAAAACAGTATTATAAAAGAACATTTGGATCTGCATACGGCTGTTAAAGTGTTAAAGTGTTAAGTTAGAGTGTGTGGTTTATTTCATTTACAAAACATTTTCAGTTTCTATTTATATACTGTACACTTTGTTTTATTGACACAATGAGCAGCTCTAATAGTAGCTGCAGAATGTACTTTTGTGTGTTTCTTTTTTTTTACAGTACATGTCATCCTGGATTCTGATTAACTCTGTAATCTGTCTGGACTTGACAAGTGTTGTTTATATAAAGAGGCAAAGTCTACAATTTTTACACTTCATTTCAAGACAATAGCGATGCATTTATTTACACATTTGGATGATTTTACAAGTCAGACAAGGTGCAGTTAGAGGTAAAAGTGCCGACATATAATGTATGAAGACACGAGACAGTCACAGAGGCAACGACATTATAATATTCTGTCTTCATGATCTGCTCGCAATCACTGGAGTTGTCTCTGCAGCTTCAACATGACCAGACTTGTGTCAATTTTCTTGCTGCAAAACGTTGTGTTTTAAATGGACAAAACTGAAATGCAATAAAAACAATACTTTTCTGTCACCATTGACTGTCCTTTATATATTTTCTGAAGTTCATTCAGGGGCGGATCTAGGTAAATTCCAAGGGGGGGTTGGAGTCTGGGCGGATCATCATGATCCATATAAATAAAATTCCCCATTATTATTATTGCCATAAAATTTCTGGCAATAATATAATAATAATAATAATAATAACACATGTCCAGTAAAGTGTAGGGGGCCTAGTAGTGACGTTTTTTACATTTTTTTTTTTTTTTTGGGGCAGGTGCTCAAGGGGGGGTTGCACCCCTGTCATTTGATGGTGGACAGTAAAGTCTGACAGATTTTCAGTCTGGATCCATCTCCATTCTCACACTAAACACAAATGTGAACACACTAATATTGTGCGTAAGAGCTCCACTTTGTTTTTTCTTTTCAGTTTTTTTCAGTCATAATATATTCATTGTGTCATAGGATCGCATAAGACCGCAAACGTCGAAAAATAGCCATAACGGTCGACAAAAGCCCTCTCATGACTTATCATGTGGCTGCTTCTGTGTTTTAATTCATGTATCATTTGCACTGGGTCGTCGTTGTCTGCTGGTTTGTCAGTTGTGTCTTTAACATCTCACCGCAGTTCAACAATAAGCGCATTATCAGTAATAAACGTCTAAACTTGTGTTGCAGGATAGACGGGACAAAAGACACATTGTTCAGTGAGACATGCGCTCACAAACCCATTTATCTCCATGAACTGTTTTTTTTGACACATGACACTCGATGCCTATTGAAAATGTTTCGGTTGAAGTTAATGCTTAGAAGTTTACAGACAGGAAACAGTTGAAGTGGAAGGTTGATGAGTATTTCCTGTCCGTGATGTGCTGTCAAAATCTGGTTTGGCAAAGTGAAATTAAAGCTTGTGCTTGAACACTAGCTGAGCTTTGCACACAAATTATAGTGAATTATAGAACACTTTTTTTTTTTTAATGTTACTATATATTTAAACAATTACAAATTAAATGTTATTACTACTTGACAAAAAATTGATAGCAAGTAGGCAATACTTTTTGGATTGTGTTACCAAAAGACGCAGTAGGTGAGCCGTCATGTAATCCAGGGCTATAATCATTAGTCGTTTAGTTGACAGAATGATTTGGGAAAAGGTTGCAGTTGGCCCTAAATTTCTGTATTTTTGGTGAAACTAGGATACTTTAATGATGGAACGACTCGTGTTTCTGCAGAAAATGATCTGGAAGTGAAATTTAAGTCGGACAGAAATGGTGGTAATATGACTCAACTGGGAGAACTGGGTCTGTGTCAAAACATTTTTTTTTTTTTTAATGTAATTTGGTTTTCCATATTATGTAAGGGCTGTGCTTACGTATTTTATCTACAGGATAGTCATACAAGACTGGAAAAAACAACAAATCAGCAGGAATGGGTGCCCTGATTTCTGTCTGTACCAGATGCCTGTGGACAAACTGGAATCAAGGTTATAAATGTGAAGCCGAGGTGATGGTGGTCGGTTCGTTTAACATCAGTGAATCTATATAAAATGTATAAGAGTGAAGACATCGCATTAACGGATCGCACACTGCAGTCCGCTGCGGCTTGCGGTTACATGTCATTATGCTTTCACGTCATTTTGTACAGACTAAGACAGTTTTGGTTTTTTTTCAGTTTTATGTAAGAAACCCAAATATCAAGATGTGCTCTGCAGTTTTATTGTGTCTTATCTTCAGGGTTACCTTTATCTTCTTGAGGTGTAAACTCTGACTGTAATTGAAATATACAACCGTAATTTCAACACATCTGTGAGTTCAGCCAAGACAATAAAATACTCTTTTTGTCTTGTTGCTTTTTTTTTTTTTGGCTCTGAAAACAGCTCCATGATTCCTTTATTTAGGAGAGTTAATGACATGATAATTTAAGCCTGATGATAAAACTGTTTTTTTTTTTTATCAGTGTTTACAGCTATATTATATTATATATTATCAATTATCAGTTCAGGTTTTTTGTCAAATGAACACTTGGCTCTTTGTTCACAGATCAATGTACAAGTTTAGTTTGAGGAACAGACTGTAACTGTCATGTTCACTGTGTGTGCACTGATAATGAAAGATAATAATCAGGTGTTAATCTTATCTCTTATGTGGAGGTTATGACCTCTCTCTGTCTGAAGAATGTCATCATTCATACAGTTTTGTTTTTTTTTTTTTTTATGTAGAATTTTTGTTACATTCTTTATCCTTTAATGGTTTATTTAGATGGGACAGTGCATATTAATAAACATTACATACGTGATGTACTGTAAATATGCCGGAATTAGCATGCATGCTAAATTTCATCCGCAGTCCTCAACAACAACAACAACAACAACAACAACAACAACAATAAAATACTCAACAAACTAATACAGACAGACAGACAGACAGAGAAATCTCAATCAAAACAATACAAGGACCAATATACATAAAATTCCAGCAGTGGTAGAGTATAAACTAACAATACAAACGATGGCTAATGCTCACAGGTTTGATTATCTAAAATCCAATTTTTGAGTTTTGCTCTAAAAACCATAAATGCTTGATACTCCGTTAAGTTAAGATGAGGAATTGTGTTCACAAAGGTCTTAAAACTTCAATTCTAAAACCCTAAGTCATTCAATATTAATTTGTTGAAATAAATACAGAATATTTCATAATTGTGACAAATCTTTTATAAAACATGACTTTTTAACAGTCCCTTTGAGTTTTAGTTTGGTCAGTTCAGGTTCCTCACACAGGATAGGATATGGTTAAAATGATAATAAGTAACAGGAAATGTTTAAACTGTAGTTTGACATAAATCATGTATGAAAATGTATGTGAATGTATGTTGGGATGATGGTGCAAAGGTCATAAAAGGTCAGAAATCACAGGATTTTAATCAGGTGAGGTTTTTCATTGTTGTACACTGTCACATATAAAGTTGGAACGACATATGTTTCCCTCTTCTCATGAAATGATTGTGATGAAGTAATTTATTCTTGATACATAAAGTGTAACTGGGTCAAAGGTCATTATTGATGCATATAAAATAATGTGTCTGAAAACAAAATAATTACAACTTTGAGGCCAACAATGTAGATAATAAATATCTTGTCACCACACAACATTATCAGATTCAGATTCGGTTTATTGTCATTCCACATGTAACGAAATGTGTACCCAGGACCAGCAGTATAATAATAAATACTAATAAAAACTCTAACTCTAAAACAGTGATCACACAAGAAAATACTAGCAAAAAAAACCCCTAATACTTAAAACATAAATAGGACCAACATGACAGCTACAGTGCAGGAATAAGAGTGTCATGTTTTAAAAGTGCATCATATAAAAACAGATAAATAAAAACATAAACGTATTAAAACCAGCTCTAGCGTCCCAGCAGTAGGTCAGTGTTCATAGAGTTCATGAGCCGAACCGCCTCTGGGTAGAAGCTGCATTTGAACCTCGTGGTCCTCGCCTTGAGCCTCCTACCCGAGGGGAGGGGTTGGAACAGTCCGCAGGCTGGGTGGGTGGAGTCTTTCATAATGCGGGCGGCGGTGCTTCTGCACCTGCTCAGGTGCAGGTCATCCACAGAGGGGAGACTGCGCCCATGATCCTCTGTGCAATATATTGTGTTGATCTGTTCATATATTACTCAGCGGCAGAGCGGTTCCCAGACCAGGTGGTGATGGAGAAGGTGAGCGTGCTCTCCACCACACACCTGTAGAAGGCCGCCAGCACTGCGGCGCCAACACCAGCCTGATTCAGTTTCAATTTTCAGATCAAATATAGACGTTGGTGGGCCTTTTTAATAATAAAAGTGGTGTTAATGGTCCATTTCAGATCCCTGGAAATGTGGAGTCCAAGATATTTCCCAGTGTGCACCATTTTCACCGGTAATGAGCAGTGGAGATGGGGTCTTTTTCTCCGGAAATCCACAACCAGTTCCTTTGTCTTCCCCACATTTATCACAAGATTGTTTCCACTGCACCAGTCCATTAAAGATGTAAATAGCTGTAAATCCTGAATCTGTTTTATCTCAAACAACCTTTAAAACAGATGCCACCACTTATATTTTTGTTTGTTTTTCAAACTGAATGAATGAACAGATCCAACACAATGATACAAGGGTTATTTAATATGACATATTGCTTTGTATTGGCCAGCGTTTCACCTGTGGGAACTTTCCCTTGGATGAATCTGTCATTTATATGTTTATGTCTAAGCACCTGATTGCCTCTTGGTTTCAGAGAAAAGCTCCCGCATCCAAATGGCCAAATTCTCAGAAAGAGCCTCGGTAAAAATGTCAGACCTCCATGGCTCTGTTGACACATCAGTGACCACGCAGGCATCGAACCTTTCCATTACAGTATCCAACATTACCTAACAGTAATAAGGGCCAGATAAATGTGTAAATAAATGAAGCCAGTGTCATGGTATTCACTTAATATTCACATAATAATCTATAACATTATATTAAATCAACTAAATTTCTGGGTTTTGCATTAGCTGTTGCTCATGTTGGTGCCTGTTTTGCTAATGCCAGATTTTTCTTCTTCTTTATTTTCCCTTTGGACAATAGCTTTTGGTTTTAATTTACCTGTAAATATTTTTAACCTTCCTCTTGTGTTAGCTTTCTGTTACTATCTCTTATGTTAATGAGATGGCTTTGACGCATGTCATAAATCAATGCACTAAAAACACTTGTCTGTAATCCAATTTGTTTCTCATCTCTTAGTCACATTGTTAAACTTCCTTAACCATGAAATTTGGTTATAATATGTTTGTCATGAGCCTCTGGGCCTTTTTTTTTTTTTTTTTGTCAGTATACTCCGTGATGTGAACTCTATAAGTCACCAACTCTATACTGAATTAACCTCACATCTGTGGACATATCTGTCTTTACTTTGTCTTTGTGCAGGTTTACTGGATAACAAAGCAAAAACAGAATCACCAAAAGCTCACATGATTGTTAGAGGAGCTGCTGTCAGTGTGTTGGCTGACAGTGCAATTATTGCTTTATGACCTTATTTTATTTTATTTTTTTATAACTGGGTCAAAACTGATCAGAACAACACAAAGGTCATGATTTCAAACTAATAAATAACTAATAAATAATTTTGGTGAGAAAAAAACATTTTCTTTGTATTATTTTGATGAAATAGACGTTCCTGATAAAGTCACAAATTGTATGTGATTCATTAATATATTTAAAACCTGAAATGGGTTGGTGCTGACGCTAACACAAGAGGAAGGTTAAGCTTTTATTTAGACTCATTGTGGATTTTGGAGAACTGAAGCTAATATTATTTTAATTTAAATGCCTAGTATTTGGTTGATATTTACAGAGTGAATATATTTTGTTTCCACATGTGATAATACTGTACTAACAGTGTCTTACATTTCTCTGATCATTTGTTTGTGTGCTCAGATAGTCGATCAGTCTGGATATCAGGGTAGCGTGTTGTCGTTGTGTATTTGGTTGCGCAGTTGATTAATGTTTCAGACACACTCCTGTCAGATGACCTGGATCTCTTCACTCCCAGCAGGTGACATGTGAGCTGCAGCAACTTGAGCGTAGGAAGTTGACCCATCCTGCACCAGGAGCTGCTACATTTGGCACCAAGTTGAACGGAAGGATGTAAGAAATCACCAAATATAGAGAAGAGCCAGTGGCAAGAAAACAGTCATGGAAACATTTTAATATTATTTATTATTTAGTTTTAGTCACATTAATAAAGTCCAGTCTTTCTATGGGTGCTACAACTGTTGTGTTGTGTTAGTTTAATGTCACACACATCCTGCTCTTTTAATAATTGATGAGCTCTTTTCTAAAACGCTATATGTCCGTTTTTGAAAATTAAGTGTTTTTATTGTCTTTCTCTGTCGATATCACTGAAATCTATGTTATAATGTTTAAAATTGTCATGGAAATAGCAGATAACATTAACCTAGTTCCAATTTTCCTGATGCTATCTTAAAATCAGGTTATAAAAATAAAATAAAACATTGTAATTCAATGGCTTTTATAGCATTTTGGAAAAGAGCTCTTCAATTACTGTGTATAAGACTAAGCACAATTAGTTAATAATGGTGCGTTAGTTTACACATGTCTAAATACTGGTGTCATGTTTTCATACTTGCTCATACTTTTTAACCTCTTAAAAGTCTTCATTTTGTTAGTTAAGAATTCATAACATCAATTAAAGCTACTAATGTTTTGAAGATGAGGTGATCTGCAATTTTTTAAAAATAGATTTTAATGTTTTCTCAATATAGAATTTTTTTTTTTTCATATTTTGTTGTTCACCTTGGCTTTTTGTATTGTAATCTGGATTCACAGAGTACATTATATTTATTTATGAGATTATGTGATTATTTTAGTGCAGTCCATTAACATCAAAATCATTTTTTTAATGACTAAGCAAAAAAACAGCTAAAAACACACACTTTAAGAATAATTTTGAGTTTATTTAGATGATCTTTGACTTACATCTTGCAAAAAAAAAGTGTCTTTTGGTTGAACAAAACTGGATAAACATACATAATCAAAATAGACCCATGTTTGAGTGACATATGCATAACAACACATTAAGATCATTAAAGGATCAAAACATAAACAAACTCATAACTGACTAATAATTACAATAAAAACAATAAATCACTGAGATCATCATAGTCGGATCATTTATCATGGACTGTGAAAACAAAACTACATAGGATATTATTTGTAGATGAGTCACATGATATGCTGTAAACAAACATAGTATTTAAATAGCTGTAAAGGAGATGCCGCAGTAGCTACAACTGTTTGGAAAAGTCCCATTGAAGTCAGTGATTCAATACTTTAAATCTCTGGTACAATCTTCTCACACAACTTGTTTCCTTGTCATCATCTGAGAATGAGTCATCTGCATCAATTGAATTATTTCCATTATTACTTCATGTCAGTTATCTGTCTTGATCCTTCTTTAGCTGCAAATCTTGCTTCTCTACGCTTGTTAACCATGGTTTGCTATAAATCAGCGTGATTTAAAGGTTATAAGTGGGAATAAAATAAATATAATATGATATAAATAAATAAAATGATGGCCTGTAATGCTAAAAATCAACATATCTTTCCAAGTTTCTTTATATTTGATAGACTATTACCTGCAAAAAAAAATGATAACAAACTAATGACAAAAAAAAAAATCATAAAATTAAAGGCCCTTTTTCCACACATGACCACATTCGATCATTTGAAGGTTGACGCTTTAAAAGTGACTGACATTATATGACTTTACAGACGATTGTTTTGCAGACGATCATCAGTTGTAGGATCACATATGACATAAGACCAACGTGAAATTGGGTTTGTGTTGTGTAAAACAAGATATTAAATCAGGCTTACACAACATTTGGGGATAATGACATCGCAGTAGACATCGTATCTTTGTGGATGATGCTTGAAGCTATGCCACAGCGTTGTCCTAACCTGTCCTGGAGTGATACATAATCCCACCACACCTTTACCAATAACATATCAGCAATCAATCCTTATCAGCTCAACAATAGGCTGACATTGTCTTGGCTTATCTCCACTGGTGCGACTGCCACTGCTGCGGGGCTGAACCAACCCGCTCCTGCCCACTTTCCCATCGCCCTGCACCAAGCTGAAGGGGAAAGGGAGTTTACCCGGTTCTTTTCTCACGCCGGTCATATCCATAGCAGCCGGCATTAGTTTACACACACTCACCGCTGCACCTTGGCTGCAGCATCATGCAGATCAGCTGCACAGATCAATCACTGCTCAATTGCTGGTAGTTCATACGACACAAAGGAGGACGGAGTGACAGCTCATGAAAGGAGGTCACAGCAGAAAATGGGACGGCAGCTTCACTTCAGGGAGAGATAGAGAATGGTGTCAAGACAATAAAACAAGCTGATACCCAGACTGGCCAGGGCGTACTGTATGTAGACACACAGATAAGGTTTCAAGGAAAAGTACGAGTTAAAATACAACCAACCTAGATTTCTGTGCTTTTTGTTGTTGCTAAAATCCCCAAATCTTAAATCTAAATAATACACAGTTGAACTAATATTTAACAAGCAGTGAGCTCAGAGGAATAGCAGAGAAACTGATTATTATTATTGTTTGTTTTTCTTTCTTTCTTTCTTTTTTTTCCCCTACCAAATAGCAGCTAAAACAGACCAGAAACTGGTTTCATTCATGTTTCAGTCACAGGTTCATTTAGTCAGATAATATAGAAACTGGTTCATCATATTCAAGCAGAAGTGGGTTTTGATTTATCAGAAAAAACATTTTCCTCCAAAATTCACTTCTCCTTTATTTTGTAATTTCTGTTTTTTTTGCTAAAATACACTTCCTCTTTTCCTTTGGGCTTTTCCCTTCATCATTTGCCTCCATTTAATCCTGTCTTCTACATCCTCTTCTCTCACACTGACATTGATGCATTGATTACACACACACACACACACACACACACACAAATACATATAAACACATACAGTCGTGGAAAAAAAATATTAGACCACCCTGTCTTCTACATCCTCTTCTCTCACACTGACTCCCTTCATCTCCTCTCTGACTCCATCCATACACCTCCTCTTTGCTCCTCCTCTAGTCCTCCTGCCTGGCTGTTCCACACTCTCCATCCTTCTACCAATCTCTTCCCCCTCTCTCTCCTCTGGACATGTCTGAACCATCTCAGCATGTTCTCGATGACTTTATCCTCAAACCTCTAACATGTTCTGTCCCTCTGATCTACTCATTCCTGATCCGATCCATCCTGCTCACTCCCACAGAGAACCTCCTCATCTTCATCTGTGCTCCCTCCATCTCTGCCTCCTGTCTTTTCCTCAATGACACTGTCTCTAGACCAAACAACATGGCTGCTCTCACCACACTTTTGCTAAAATACACCATTGAACTAATATTTAACTAGCAGTGAGCTCGGAGGAATGAGAAACAGATTTTTTTTTTTTTTTTTTTTTTTTACCAAATAGCAGCTAAAACAGTCCAGAAACACTAACACTGAACTCTCAGCGCTGCTCATCCTCTGGTTTCATTCATGTTTCAGTCACAGGTTCATTACTCAGATCATATGGAAAATGGGTCATCATTTTTATGCAGAAGTGGGTTTTCATTTATCACAAAACAGTCTGTTCTTCTAAAACCCACTTCTCCTTTATTTTGTAATTGCTGGTTCCATCCTCACCTTTGCTGTACAAATGTGATCATACTTTTGGCCTAAATAAGCAACAAACTCGTCATTGAGTTGGTTCCAGTTTTGCCACCTTGTCCTCCAAAAACAAACCATGGAACAGTTCCCAGTTTGGTCCAGTGCTGCTGGAAACAGAGGAAATGAACAATGACTACCTTTTAATAATTAAAGATAATAACCTCCATCAGCCATGACTTCATCTAACGACCATTTAATGAAAAACAAAACTACCATATACCTATGCAACCTGGGAGCAGAGAAATGAAAACCCTAACCTTTCATTGCCATTTTCCTTTTCCAGTTTTATGAGAATCCTCCAGGCTCCAGTGAAAATAGTTTACCCCCAGTGGACAGTTTATTAATGAGTCCATGCTGTTGTGTTGGGTAGACAGGAGGTCACTGTCATTACACTGATGAGGAACTTTTAGTGGGCTCATTTTTCTTCAATGTTTCCGTTTGATTTTTGCCAAGTTGGGTCTCTTACTTCAGATTTCCTGACTAAATACCTGCGTTATGTTATCATGGTAATTGCTTGTGACATTTCAGACCTAAGGGACGGATGCTGAGACGTAGAGTTTACATATCTGATTCAGCATCAGTTAATGTCCTTGTACGTCTTTTAAACACAACAGGGATGCTGTTGTTCCTGTTACAGAGAAGCGACGCTCCTTTGTTACTTTGACCATAAAAAAGTACACTGTTCCATGCATATGTACTCCATGTAAACCATTGTTCCTCCTCAATTATCTTTGTTGTTTGTGCATTTTCAGTGGTTATTAGGAAGAATAACAGCAGTGCAGGGAAAACTGGGGAATTAGGGAAGAAAAAGTAGCAGCACACCTCATTAATTATTTTTACTGAAGTTCAAGTTGAAACAACATTTTTTTGTTTTTGTCACCAGACAAGAAATGAGGGATTTAAGATAAAACGTTTCTTTCTGTATGTACAATGCAGAAAGGTGATTAATTAAGACAGGATTAGTTCTGAGAAGCGAAGGTTAGCAGCATCTACAGATGCTTAAACATAAACTTCACATACGCACAAATCTTACATAGAGGTTTGTTTTGTTTATTTCCAGTGTGACACCTCTAACCCATCTCTCCAACCCAATGGACACCATACTGATGTAGGTCAACACTTCCATCTCACAGCCAGAGGGTTTTGTGTTTGGTTCTCAGTTGGGTTGAGTTTGTTCTTGCCATGTTATGTGAGTTTTCTCCAGCATTTAAAACACATATGTAGAGTAATTCTCTTGTCTGTGGCCTTGGCTGTGGTAATGAGTGAGTTCACAGTAACCGTCTGTACAATGGTTCCTTTATGTGGGGAACACTGGTTAAATTTTCTACCATCTGTATGCTTATTCTGAGGTTCTTACATCTTGCATCTCTTTTCCTGCTCTGCGATTGTAAAATCTGCAGCAAAACCCAGTGTTATTCTAGAAATGGAGTCTGTCAATGATATTAAATGCCTTACTCTCAGCACAACAAAACCTCCTTTTGTGAGAATGTAAATATCTGCAAATATCTGTATGAATGTAGCTCTTGGCTATTACTTCCATGTTATCAGAGGACAAATCTAAACTAAAAGGAATAAATTAGGGATGTCAAAAGAAATGTATTTATGTAGATTAATTCATCATCATGATTAATCTGATTAAAAATTTGAACTCAATTAACCCATCTGCAGTGCAGAATGACTCAGAACATCTCTAAATGCATTTGGGGCAGTTTGTCCGTGTAGAGTTACCGTCAGACACATGCACAAATAGTCAGTTGATGTGGTGGTGACAGGCAGCAGAACCAACCCATAGAGACGGAAGACATTAAACAGCCCATTGGTCCTCTGGATGGAAATATGAGGACAAAAAAACCAAGATGGAACAGTCAACCAACATAACATATTATACACACTCTGCAGGAAGGATTTTTTTCCCACTGAAGCACGTCCAGCTTCAAAAACTACATTAAAGGGGCCATATTGTGCAAAAATTATTTCTTGGGGTAATGTTGCTCCTGTTTGGGTCTCGTTTAGTCTTATAAACACTCCAAGTCTGGAAAAAAATTATCCACTATTTTCTGTGAATTACTACAATGAATTTGTCAGAAGCTCAGGTTTAGATTTCACTGCCCATGTGAGAGTAATAAGGGATAGAAATCCAATAAGGGGGCGTGTACTTGCTGTCCAGGGACAGCCAACTCTGCCCACAAATGACGTTGTGATTGTCCAACATATTAGTTCAATTTGCCAACTGCGTGCCATAGCAGCTAAAACTCAAAAGAAGAAGAATTGTTTGTACATTTAGTTTATCCAAGCATGTGTAAAAGGTGTTGTGTTGTTGGCTGTACACAGCCCATCTGGGGCGGTCCTCTTCCTCTTGCTCTGCGCCTGGGTCTGATTCAAGATCAAACACGGTTCTGCGAGCAGCCATAGTGAATTAGGTAGCCTTTGGCTGCTGACTTGAGGGGGCGTGGTCAGGGCGTGGTCAGACAGAACACTTCAGGGTTCTTTCAAACGTTCGGACAAAATGGCGTGCAGTAAAAATGACTGGCACTGACAGGAAAACAGAGCTGGAGAAACTGTTTTTTTTTTTTTTTTTTAGATGATTTTGAGCAGGGAACTTCATGAACATGTTTTATATAGTCCATAGAACAGTTCTAACTGGAGTATATGAAAGTATAATATGGCCCCTTTAATGCGAAGCATACATTAGTTGGGGTTGTGCTTAGACTTCAGCTAACACATCGTCCAGCTAAAATGATACACTTGATTTATTATATAAAAATGAATGATATTTAATCATGATTAATCAAAACAAATCCACTGTAACCCTGTGATTAATCTGAAAATTGTAATTGTTTAACAGCACAAACATGTTTCATGACTGTAAAGACTCAATCAGCTATTAATCATTTCTTAAAATGTTATTATCAGTGCAGCTGTAGCAGTTGTTGCTCTACGATAAAAATACATTCGCAGTCTTTTACATGACAACAGATGAATGTGTTAGGATTTGAGTCTGGGCTCATATTGATTCATACTGATGAACTGATTATAAAACATGAAACCTTAAGCAGATCAAGTCAAATATGAAACGGGTGATTTTGAAGAAACTGACCTAATAATTGTTCATTTAAAGCTGTGAGTTTCTTACGTTTTCTAACTTCGTCTGTCCTCCCTCCCTTGTGTTCTTTTTTTTGGGAGCATCTGCTGCTCCACGGGACGCTTCACTTCCTTTCACACTAATCTCTGGCTTTTATCTTACTCCAGGTACTTACCTCGTCACCTTCTCTGTCACTTCAGACATACACACAAGTAGGTGAGCCAGTAGAGACACAATGGAGACATTGTTGAAACCTGTCCTAGAAACATCCAGTGACACAAAACAGGGATCTGAATGACAGCAGGGAGCCTAAAATTTTAGATGCAACCAGAGCCAGGTGTGCAGCACAATTGGTGAGTTCACCGCACACATGCTTTGAACTTCAAACAAAACAAAAAAGCCGCTCAGAGAATTTGAACACATGCGGGACCATCTTGTTACCTCCGGGCAGAAATTATTTCACCGTCTGACTCAAACATCAATGGGTAGAGCAAGACAATGAAAAAAATCCCAACATAACAAACATGGAAAACTTCTCATCTTATGCAGGTGGTATATAAGTCAAAGCTTTTACCAAACATTAACTGGACTCACCTTTATGTGCAGCTTTTATTTTGGAAAAACTCATTCTGACATCTGCGTAAATACAAGAATCCAGCTTCATTTATTTTATTGTTCTGCATCTGTTTAATGGTAAAAGCTGATGGAGTCAACAACTAAAACACCACTTTTATTACATGGATGTAATTATGACTGTCAAAAGATTAATTTTCTTGATCGCAACTAATCTCAGAAATTTCATAGTTAATCGCGATTAATCTTGATTTA
>JAPSES010096794.1:0-20371 GCA_029822895.1 Maxillicosta whitleyi | reverse complement strand
CTTGTGCCATTGCCAACAAATCCTGAAAATTTCATCAAAATCCATCCATAACTTTTCGAGTTATGTTGCTAACTAACGAACAGACAAACAAACAAACATACAAACAAACCCAGGCAAAAACATAACCTCCTTGGCGGAGGTAATGAAGTGCTGATTTTATGCGAGTGGTTTGTGTATTAAGGGGTTCCCTACTGCATCTATTTGGTATCACTTTGCATTTGTTCCTAAATATTGAAACACACAATATCTGCAAAGCTCATGCATAGTATTCTGCTGGGACCAGTGTAATCTCACACAGTAATTTACCAGGATCCCAACAACAACAACAACAACAACAACAACAACAACACAACAATGGAATGCACATGGGAAGGAATTATTTATAAGCCATTAGTTTGGTTGTTCTAATGTTTAAATTGAACTTATACTGTTTTTTTTTTGTTGCCAGTAATGGGGACAGTATGTAAGGTACACTGTCCCCACTCAATGTAGAGCCTTTGCTACCCCCTCCCCCTCCCCAACTGTTGTGTTTGTAAAGCTGTGATTGTAAAAACAAACCACCACCTTGTGCATGGAAGCAAACAAGAAATTTGCCAAATGTTATTTAGAAGTGCTTTGCTCTTCTGCTCCACCACATCTTAAAAACATTACATTAAAGACAAAACTGGAATATTTTTAATTTGTAGAATTAATACTGAAGAGTTACACTTTTTTGTTTCATTTTAAGACTGCTCTTGTTTTACATTAATGACACTTAGTTGTGTTTGTTACATAACATAATAACAAATCAATTATTTTTGCTGCATTCATTTACATACATTCCAAACCTACCATGCTCTGATGCCCCCCCTGTGAAAACCTCTGCCATGTGTAGACTGAGGGTACATGATGTCAATGGCAAAATACAAGACAAATTAAAAGTGCCTGCATTTGAAACAATACTAAAACTTTAATTAACAGCTTTGAACCATTGTTTGAATCTATGTCTATAGATCGAATGTATATAGTGTCTGCAATAATTACATACTAGTAAATATTAACAAAATTGCCTTTTGACACAGTACTGTGGCACAAACGGTGGGTTTGTCTCATACCACAGAGTCAATCAGCGTCCTCATTATAGACTGAAAACTTACATCCTGAAAGGTATATAATTAAATCAATCATATAGTGAATTGGTCAACCTGAGACACAGTATTCCTTTTTTGTTTTTATTTCTAAAGATTGAAGAAAAAAAACAAAAAAATAACAAAGGGGGGGGGGTGCACAGTGCCGGTAGGTTTGATATTATATAAATCAGCCACTGGGACAATGTTCATAGTGTAGACCACAGCACTCAACTGACGCAAATTTGTCATTTCTTCCATCTATCACCACAGTATTGTCACAAAATTCACAAAAGAATGGATTAAAGAATACACTGTGGCAACAAGAGGTGAATGAAAAAAAAAACAAAAAAACAAGAGGCGAATGAATTCATATCACAGTATCCCTGATTGGCTCTTGTACAAATGCTAATATCTGATTGGTCTGTAACAATAGACAAACTGATATATTGTGACAGTAGCCGATGTCAAATATTAAAACTAATCAACACGACTGATGTTTCATCCCAGCTGATGGATGTGTTTTTGTTTTCCACCTTTTACATTTTCTGTTCAAGTGAGATAAGATATGCCTTTATTAGTCCCACAAGGGGAAATTCCAGATGGAAACACTTTGTCAGCTGATACATAACAGTACCTGTGTTCAGGCTGTGTGTTTACCTTGTAGGATGCCTGCAGCCTTTTCTCTTTCCCCAAACAGGCCAACGCCTTTTCTCTTTCTGCTCCAAAGCCAGATGTCTTTCAGCAAAGGCTTCATCGGTGAGAATCTCTACCTGCACACATCAACACATAGAGATGAGGGTGACGCAGACTTAACACATACGAATTAATCGGTTTTACTTAAAGACATGAGACACTACCTGCTCGTCCTTGTCCTCATTTATCTCTGCTTCAGTTCTCACATGAAATTGTGTGTCAACAACCCGCCAGCTGCAGAAAAAGTGACATACAATAACATTTGTGTGCGACGGGAAGTAAAAGCGCATACCAGATGTGGAACAAAAAACCTGATAACTGAGAAAAAAAATTGCTGGGGAAAAAAAAACATTATTGAGCTTTAGTTTTTCTATTCTGTAGGTCTTCATTGAATCAAGAGACAAAAATAGGAGCGAAACTGCAAGATCTGTGGACATCATATAATCAGAACTTTGGTTTCAGAGTTTTCCTTGTACCTGGGTGTGAGAATATCTTTGTATTGCAGCTTCTCTACTTTAGTCAGTGACATGGGGATGACAATGTTGTTGATGTTGAACACGTTCTGTCCCTGACGTCTGCGAACAGAACCCTAAAAAGGAACCGAAGAACAAGGCATTACAATTTCCACTCAGATCACATACACACAAATTAAAAATTATCTGACACAGTTTTATTTCTAATCAGGCTTCTCACATTTAAGATAATAATCCTGAAAGCTTCACATGTTACCTGTGAGGCCTGCTTTTTTGAGGCTGGTGTGTAGCTCTCCTCCAGTACTTCATCGGAACTGTCCTCTGGGTCACAATATGAGACATCAACATCATCTAGACGTAACAATGTTAATATTTTTGTTATCACGGCCATGATATCATATACAGGTATATCATACGTTAAAAGCTATTGCAAAAACATTTAATGACAAGAGGTGATTAAAACTTTAACATAAGCACACATTGAGTAAATGTGCTGAAACCTGTTGGTGATATTTTATTTGACCCCTGTGACACTGTAACAGTCATATGATGCCTTCAGTGCACTGCATAAAGTCTGAAATCTGAACTCAAAAGTCCTCAAATATTGTAAGCATTGTTTAAAACATGTTTTTTTTCCTTTAAATGAATTAAAACATTGCCATTAAGTAAAATTACTTTTTTCAGCTGTCAGTCATTGCTAAGATACCTTTTTCAACTGGTAGCTTTATCAGATTCAATATTAACAGAATTGAATAACACACCATTTGATTTTTGTATATAATTATTGGACAGCAAGCCTGGAAACTGTAAAGGAGTATCACTGTGTTATGGTAATAGTGGAGAGCGTTGGAAAAGAGGGTTAGTGGTCTTTAGTCCACTAATCACTCAAGAGAGAAGAAGTATGAAGGGTTAAATTAGTGGATTATTCTTGTAAGGAAATTCGGACTCTGCAATTACCCATCTTATTACACCTAGCATTAGTATTAGCAATTAGCATTAGCACACAGCACACAAGAGTGGTGAGTTGCTGCTGAAGGGGCTAATGGACCAATTCCAGATCTTCATAAACACTGTGGTCAGAGGAACCGACAGGAGAATCAGCCTGTATGTACTTGTTTTAAAAGTCAAACAATGTGTAAAATGTTTCTAAACTGTTATTTTCTGCCACTGCTTTGCCTTTTTAATACACTTGCATAATCGTAAAAAGGTTTATTTACCCCATTAAATTTAATATGCAGATTTTTAATCACTAAATAAGAACGCTTTTTCCAGTAAACATCAAAATGACTAAAGTGGAGTAAACCCAAAAAGCTCATCATTTTGCAGATTTTTTTTTTTTTTTTTTACAGAGTTTCATTAACCCTTTAACCCCTGACGTGTCTGTGGTGAGTGTTCGGAATGTATGATTTATTTGAAAAATTTGTATAAATTCAACAGTTTGCTCAAAAGGAGAAAAATCCAATTGTGGTGATAGAATAGACATTGTTCTTTCCATAGATATCTGAGCATGCTCAGTTCACTCCCTTCAACACCCCCTCTGAGAGAGTGAGACTTTTGGGAGAATTGGGTTTTTTGTATTTTTTGTTTTGTTTTTACTGTTGTTTCGAGTCACATACAAGGTTTTAAAGGAAAGTATCCATCTTGTTGATAAAATAAAGGTTTCAGAACCTGGTGTAGCAAATATGATACAAATGGTTTTAAAGGGTTAATAAGACTGACTTCAGATTTGATGTTTGCTGTTTTTCCCTGCAAAACACATGGCAAGGATTTTAAAATTCTTTGCGTACACATGGTGATAAATATGGAAAAAAGTATTGCGAACACATTTTTTTCCAACTTGTCAAATTCCTTTTCTCTTACAAACTGTTCATTCCATACTAAGGACTCTGGACAGCAAAATTCTAATAGTGTCAGATAAGGTCACTCAGTTTCAACATATTTCACTTGGAACAAGAATGTACACACACACACACACACACACACACCTCCCATCAGCCTGTGAATACTTCTCCTCTTCCTTTTCCTCTGATATGTTTTCCTGTGTTGACTTTGAGTCGATCCCAACAACCTGATGGGTGACGGACCCAGAACTTTATTTTCATGAGGACGCGGATGCTGCTTGTGTTTGTGACCTATAATGATACACAGATATATATATATATATATATATATACAAACCCAGAACCCAAACATCATTTTGTAATCAGAAGAGAAAAGAACTGTCTTTCATTCGCTTCACAATTGGAGGCATCTGTTCCTCTTCCAGATGTTTTATCATATGTCAAAATGTTTTATCAGCAGACAAAGGAAAATGAGGCAGGAAACCGTGAAGGGTGTGTGGCGCTTACATCATGTTCTAATCTGCTCTAAAAATCCACCACCCCAGGATAAACAAACATCTACACCCAAACAATCATAGTTTGTTTTTTTTTCTGGATCATTAGCCTCCACTGTGAACAGCGGTGAAACAGTGGTGAAAATGCCAAAGACATGTAAGAGCAGAGGTTTCTATATAAAAAATCATTAGCACAGTCTAATGTGACAAGACACACACTGCCACTGGTGAAATGCCATGTGATTTCATTTCTATCTCCCACTCAGCTGGAAGCTTCATACACACCCAGTGGGAAATAGGATGAGCAAAGAACCAATTATGTTGGTCCACAGGGAGATAACAAGCCGACACAGTGGTAGATTTTTAAAGCAGCCATTTTATTTCACACTCATTTCTCACTCTTTAAGGTCATGGAATGTGTAAATATGCTAAACTGTCAGTTCATTGTACTTACTTTTAAATTCTTTTTAGAATCAATATAATCAAAAGGTGTCATTTAAGAGAATACTATATTTAAAGTATGTACAAAAAAACAGATGTTGTCATTTTTCTTGTGGTGCTATGCCTGCTGGGATAAGCCCCAGAACCACCATGACCCTACAGGGGATTAAGTACTTACAGAAAATGAATATACGAATGAATAAATTATTAATGATTTCTTAATTTAATAGTAATTACTGACATTTTATCCCACTGTGCCTTAAAAAAAAAAAACACATTAAAAGTCTTAATGATAACATAATATGCCTCTGATTAATACTGTCTTCATTAGTGACTGATAAGTCATTTTATTACAGCTCAAACATGTAAATAAAAGTAAATTCAATGTAACAGGACAGTGTATGTACTGAATAATACTGTATATAGCCCTTACTGTAGGGCAGGGTCGTGGAGCTGTGTCTGCTGTAATGTCCAGAACTCAGCGGTTGGGCGTTAATAAACAGAGGTATCTGAGACCATGTTTCCCTGGCTGGGACTTTGTGGAAGTGACTGAACTGTGGAATGTCTGGGAGGAAGAAAAAAAAAACATGTTTGGCACATTATATTAAGCACAGACGCAGCTGTTTAAGAAAATAAGTCTTCTCTTCCTGCAACATTAAGGCGGGGTGATCTGATTATCTTATACTATGGATGATCTTGATTTTTCATATGGAATCGTATATTTTGGAGTATTAAATATATCAATAAAAGTACTCCAGTTTTGTTCATTTTACATACCCAAAGTCCTACCATAATTAGACTATTTAGTGCAGCATTACAGATCATTTGTACTATAAAGGTTGAAAATATCTGTGTATTGCATGTATCTAATTGTATACATCAGGTTTTTTAGGAATAATAATATCACACTTATCATGAGGAAGGATTCAAACCTCATGTATCAAATATGACACGTTTGGTGTAATAGGGTTAACAGCTGTAATGACCAACTGCGGTAAGCTTCTCTCAGATACGTTGCGAGGAACCAATCAGTTCTGTGCACATATAATACTGGGTCTCAAATGAACAGACTCTGACTCTATATTTTGCCAGTTATGCAACATGGTAACTCCCATGACCATCTAATTTTGGCTTCATAGTAACCCAGTGGGAGAAAACAGCATTGTAATATCCTCTTGTTTATACAGTGTATGCTGACAACTAATGTACTGCACAAATCAATCACAGAATGTCTGACAGTCAACAATTACAGCTGCTACAGATTAGGATGTGAATAATGGGAACCGTCAGAGAAATGATAAGCTACAGTGAGACTGTATTTGAATGGTGTTTACTTCATCAGTGAGCACAATTGTTTCATGATTCTTCTAGCTAATACCTAATGATGATGATGATGATGATGTCTTTCGGCTTTTTCCACAACAAATCACCTTCACGTGTTTATTTAGCAGAGGTTTTGACGTCAGATGCCCTTCCTGACACAACCGGGCTTGGGACCGGCACAATGAGGTTTGTGCCCCCTTGTGGCTATTGGATGTATAACATAAAGAACCTTTCCCAAGGGATCACCTGGGTGTTGAACCGGCTACCTTCCGCACCTAAGTCAGTGGCGTTAACCACTGAGCTACCCAGTCACTATTCCAGCTATTATCTAAACATTGTAATAATATTGGTTAAAAATAGTCTCAGTATGCACTAACAGCATAAAAAAAATATACGCAATGAGAGTTGAGCAAAATGTTGACTCAGGCCAGACCAGATTGTGATACAGATCAAGCAACTTTCCCAAACAACATCAATAATAGCATTTCAGAACACAGCATAGGAAGACATAACGCTAAAACTAGTTTTTTCAAGGATCTTAAGGTATCATTGAACATTTCTACTTTCTAAACTACGCAGCTATGTGTACATTTTTCCTACCAGACAAAGGGGACACTACATGGTGAGGTGTTGAGCTGGAAGCCCTGGAGCTGCAGTCCGGATTGGAGCACGGCACCACAGGGTTATAAGAGAAACAATATGAGCAGGAAGATGATGAGGGTGATGAGGCGAGAGACGAGTGGATGGACAGACTTCTCTCCGAGCCCTGAAATACAAGAAGGAAAGAAGTTAGAGTATGACATAAACCACTTAACACATTAACAACTGCCGATACAGAGCTTGTGTTTATGTTTTGTGTAGGGGTAAAGAATCTGATCCCTGCTCAAGCACTTCTTAAAATAAACTCGCTGTTAAAGGCTGTTTCTGACATCTACAAATATCACAACAGCTTTGGCTCGGTACTGCTTCTTATAATAGTAATGCCAGGTTCAATGCTAGTTTGAATATGAGCGCTCTGTCCATAAACAGGCAGAAAGATAAGGAACTCTGACTCACAGCTTCCAGTCAGAATTAACACTGATTCGTGCTCCAGTGTGTCCAATCAATCAGCCGTAGTGTTACGTATCAAAATGGGAGTGCGTTAGCCAGCCAATTGCTAAGTTTGCCACTGGTCATTTTCAGAAGTTTCGCTAAGTTAACTCTAATTTCCAGTGAGTAACATTACACTTGGCCTGGAATGTAATATCAGCAAAAACAATAATCTTGAGATGTTGTTACCAAAAAATCTACAAATTCTAAGATCTGGATGCCTCACACACATCATCTTCATCTTCATCTCGAATTGAAAGCTGCCTCATATGCATTTCTTCGTGTGTTTTTCATGATGAGGGTGTGTGCATGATGCGCAAAAGGGTTTTAAGCGTGTGAGAAAAAGGAGCGGCTTATTGTCCGGAAATTACGGTATATTTATTTTGAATGGTTTGCTTGTGTATTTCTTCTGACCATAGAGAAGAGTTTAGTGTCAAAAAGCAGTCTTCCCATTAACTTTGAAATGTGCTTCTGCATTTATTTTAACAATTATCAACACATCAAAACATGTAGTCTTGATAACAATTAGTGGTTATATTATCCAGCTCTAAGGTAATTCTTCAGTTTAATAATTGTTCTTTGTGTTGATATTTCCCACAGCCCTTTAAAGCATCGTTACCATACATTTCTTTACACAGTGATAATAGTGGCACCACAGATTGAAGACAATCACATGCATTTGTTGATCTAAATCCAATCCAAGCAACATTATGTTTTCATTAGGAGCAGGTGTCAGGATTGCAGCATTAATTCCTGTTTAATTCGGGGAGCTATTTCAGTGACATTCGACATCTGACGCCTGAGGAGCAGCTACTTTGAAGCTGCACCTCCCAGGAATACTTGTAAATAAATTAATTTAAATTGCAAACAGAATCTGGTACTCCAAATGGTCATGAGTCACAATTTCACCTCTAAACATTATGTGTTAACACAGTATTATATGGATGCCATGTAATTGTGCAACAATAAAGGAAATGTTTTGTTTTTTGCGAATAGCCCATGAATCTAAAGAGAGGATAACGTAAGCCTGGGTGGAAACTGATTTGCTTCAACACTAAAGAACTGGAACACGCAAATCAGTCATTTCACTAACTGGATATAGTGCAAATGGAACAGTGTAAATCCTGCTGAGATGTGTATGCAAATCCTCAAATACATTTACATGCTTGTGTTCAGTCGTGTTATAAGACGAACACACAGGGCTGTCGATGGGACTGAGTGTGGTTTACCTTTGCTCTGCAGGCGTCAAACCTGAACAGTTTGGGTTTGTGGTAGGTCACGAGGGGTCGGGTACGGGCACAGACGCAAGACGCAGCGGCTTTAAGGAGCTGCTGCCTCCTCGCCCCAAACTTCCTCCTTTTAGAGCTCCCAAGTCCAACATCCGCCACCCCTGTGTGACCGCTGCAGATGAGAGGACAGGGAGGTTCAGCACATGTGATCAGAGATGCACTCACAAAAAAAAATAAAAATAAAAACAACTACCAGAAACAAAACAACACTGGCTTCTAACCTCGTCTTACATGCATAAAAAGCACCAAGTCCTTCTTTTTTTTTTTTTTTTTTTCACATGGCTTTCATCTTCTGAGTTAAAAAAAAGCAAAGAAGGGGTGATTCAAGTTGGGCCAGATGGTGGGAGTTACAGTGGATTAGATTTCAAAGACGGAGCGCAGATAAATTAGCCTCAAGCCTAGGACTAAACTGAAATAAAACATGGACTAACCTATTATTTGTATTTTACCTAATGTTAACTTTAACTTCTGTTTATGTGTGTATGTATGTGTGGGTATATATCCCTACCTATTGAAGCCTCTCTTGCCTTTCCAAGTGTCTGGTTGTGTTGAAAGAGGTGAAAAGTTCAGAGGGGGCATCAGACTGTTGACAATCTCACTGAGCTGAGCACTCTGCAACAAAGACATCAGAGACACCAGGCATTTCAACTGAAGAGTGAAATACATAAAAAAAAAAAAAAAAGCTCTCAGAAAGTTACATGAGGCAGCCCAGTGATACGGTTTTGTGTCACTTGATGCAAATGTCATATCCAGATGGTTCATAAAAGTATGATTTAATATCCAGATAATGATACATATCACAATACAGCACACTTTCTGAAGATTAAATACATGACTGACTCAATAGAAAATGAACAATTCAACAGGCTTTTCTCATATTACATTCAGAATTATTCAGGTCCACACAAATTGTGTCATTTTGCCGACAGTACAATGCTTAATGGTTATAATTCCAAAATTATTAATGCAATGTTTTTATTTAAACCGCTTGAATCAAAGCTGAAAGCCCACAGTCGCATCTTGGTTGCTTCATTTCAGATCCACTGTTGTGGCGTACAGAGGAAACATTACAAAATTTGTGTCATTCTCCAAACTCTTATGGTCCTGACCGTATACTTAACAATTAAAAGGCAAGTACAATTCAGGAATAACATTAGTATGTGACGTGTTTACAAATATTAAAGAGAAGGGTGTCTAACATAACATTGTGACTTGTCATTAATTACATGCCCAGGGCTGTGTGTCCCTGTTGCGTCCTCATACAGTACCTGTCTCTCGATGTTGTAGAGAAGGCGTGTTGGGCTGCAGGGTTCACTGTCAGCATCCAGGGGTGTGCAGGATAACCATGCCATTTCCTTCAGCAACGTCTGCTGAATCTGCCTGTCTGTCATTGGCTGGGACTCAGCGAGCACCACACCACCCTAAGACCAAACAGACAACACATGGTGGGCTGTTGGTTTATTATTGCAAACATGTTATCTTTACACACAGACCTGGTCAAATATACCAAGATCTGACAAAAGGCCCTCAGAGAATGGCGGTTGGTTAATACCTTGCACCTGTCCCTACCTTGGTGGAGCGAATGTGCTTGTGGAGCTCCCCCAACTGCTCTATCCTCCCGTCCAGCTCTGCCAAACGCAGCTGCAACCAGCTCCATCTGCTGCCCAGCTCAGCTCTTTCCTCCAGCCAACGCCTCTCACAGCTGCTGGCAGGACAGGCAGGTAGGAGATAGACCCAGGACAAGCGTTAGTATCCTAATACTAGATTACTTCCTACAAGGCTTTTACACCCATATTCAGTGTGATGAGAGGAAAGATGTTAACATGTTTCAGGCAAATATCAACTATCTGCTTCCAAAGTTTATTAGTGGCAGTCATTCTGCAAAAATAAAGCCATATTTCACCTTTTGTAATATCTTGCAAACTTCTCTAAGAATTTCATGTAAAGAAAGAAGTAAAGAGGTAAAAAAACAAAACAAAAAAAAAGCCATCACAAAGAACTGGCTAAAAAGTGGACCTCCTGAGCTGACACTATGGCTGGACATTATGGATCAGATATGTTCAATGGATGGAGAGACTGACTTACTGTCTAAGGACTAAAGCAGAGATCCATCAACCACAATGGAAAAATGGTATACATTTAAGAGGAAGTAGTGTTTCCCCTCAACCCTCCCCTTGTGTTGCTTCTTTGTTTTGTTTTGTGTTCTTGGTCATGTGTATATATAATGTGCAAATGAAAAATAAAGTTTAAAAACAAAAATCATTCCACATGGTCTTTCAGAGCTTCATCTGAAAAACACTTTCATCATTTTAACAAATAAAAGGTATAAAATGGAAGGTTTTCATGTGGTCATGTGACTATATGAAGTTTGTGCTGGAGATGACAAGACAGCCAATGACTGTCTTGTTTGCCTGGATCCATGATAAAAGACACTGATTTTATGACTAAGTTTACATACTCTTTTTCAGCTATAGCTTTTGGAAGTACCCTGTCTTTTTATTTACACATACGAGCATCATATTCCAATTTCAATAACCTGGAAAAGGCTAGCCTATATCCCTGTTTCAATAAACCTGAGTACTACAGCGCTACTCAAATAGTGTTCATAATGGATCCCAACAACAGAGACAATGTTTTGTCTTCAGTAATGAAAAAAATGAAACACACTTGGCAGATTAGAAGCTGACCTTTTCAAATTCATAAGAACCAACTTAATGTCAGTGTAATAACACGAACAGGACAAGTGAGGTCACAGCAGAAAACACTGCAGAAACATTACTGTACGAGTTAACATTAAAAACCGTCACTGAACTCCGTCATGACAACCAGCTCCCATCAGTGACAGCTGAGATCTTCATGGTTCTCCTCATCCATGTGGCGACAGTGACAGAATACCAGGATAACAGGAGGGCATGTTTACCTGTTGATCTCATCTCAAGTTGCTGACAGTAGATGAATACCAGTTTGACAAATTGAATAAGAGTACGGCTCATTTAATAGAGCTAAGCCTGCTAAAAAAAACCCCAAAGAGGCCTCCTTTTCTACAGTCAGAGTAACTTTAAAGTTGAAATTGAAGAAATTGAAGTTGAAAGAAATGAAACATTAAATTAACAGGTGTGTATTAATATGTTGTAAGTAACGGGGATGCTAGTACACTATATATCATGTATAAGGGGCTATAAGTATCCAGATCCCTTTGTTTTCTATACACACTACATTTCAAATATGATAAAAACCAGGATAAACATAGTAACCAGGACACTAAAGTACATGTAAAAACTGTATATGTAGAGGACTCTAGTAACTTTTTCTGTAAAAATCATTACACTTGCTCCCAAGTTCTTCACTGACTCTACCAGCTACTCTACAGCAGCAGTTTTATCCACTGTTAGCTTAGTATGGACACAATAAAACAGGCTCCTAGCACAGTGAGACCCATCCACAAAGTAATAGGATGCAAACGTTACATATTAAACCGTAAACACTGGAAAACGATGCGGCACAAGCAAAAGTCAGCACAAAAAACGTTCAAGTTGTGGCTCATGTTTCATGGAGCTGAAAATTAGTCCTTAAGTGAGTTAATGAACTTATTCAGATAATGAGCTCAAACCAGCTAAAATTATGGAGGTTATTTTAACTTTACTTTAATTTCTAAGAGCTGAAGGACAAACTTGTTTCCCCTGGAGATCAAGAAAGTCAATTTGACCCTGAATCTGAAAGTAAGAAAAAATGATCCTATGGTGCTTTAATTTTCATAATACTTTGAAAATCACTCATGAAAGCAGCATAAAATCAAATTACTATGCACACCATGGCCTCTGGGGGGAAAAAAACACATAGAAAATGTAGCACTTAAGAGTCAGAAGGAATATGCGAGTTAAGAATGAGCGACAGACACGAACAGACTGAACCACTTATCAGTTCACACATTATTTGCACTAGTGACTTCAAGACATTTGTTACGCAGCCGCGCTTAGTGTCCAAACAGAGAGTGGAGATGAATTTTGCTTAAGGACAAAGGCTTATCTGGGCCATGGAATAAAAGACTTGTGTGATGTATGTATGTGTGTCTCCATGGCACTGGGCCCTTTTGCATTTACCCTCTATGTGTGTGTGTGTGTGTGTGTGTGTGTGTTTGGTTGGCTGACTTTGCTATTGTTGCTATGGCACTGCTCTTGGACCTTGGCTAGGACATGGAGGGACTCCCCCACTTCAAACGCTGCAATACAGGACAGAGAAAGGTTAGGCCAATCACTCAGTGAGTAGCTACACACAGCGAGGGACAGACAATACAGCAGTTACGCAGAACAAAACCTGAAAACGTTCACTACAACCAGCTCACAGTCAACATGAACGGGAACTTTGCTCTGAAAAAGAACAGGGATGGCTGTAATTTGTTTATCCAAAGCCAAGCCTCAGCTAAAAACTATGCAAAAAGGAGTTAAATTTCTCACTCCCACAAAAGACGGTGAGAATACCTGACTGCCCTGCAGCATTTGAACTATATGAGAAAATTCCTGGAATATTTGGTAAGCATTTGAGCCACGAATACAGGCAACACAAGGAGAAATCTTAACTTCGCTATTCCTCAAATTACATACACTATGTTTAATGACAATAAAGCATTGCTAAAAAAAAAAAAAAAAAAAAATGTGGCTCTTGGCATCTCACCAGTAGTACTCAACAAAGAGAAAGTATGAGCAATCAGATGGAAATCTGGGTTGAAAGAAAAGGCCAGCCTCAGCAAGTCGCACCAGGTCTAAATTCCCCTACTTGAACAAGGGTGTCTTGGCTCTCACAGAGACACTGGGTTTTTGCTTTTTTTTTTTCATTTTGGGTGTGTATGGCTGTTAAAAAGCTGCCAAACACTCAAGCACTTCACTATTGTGCATTCCAGACTGGAAACTGAACATGATCGGCAGCCACAGATGTAAAGGACGGCTGCTCGACAAGGAAGGAAATGAGCAATGATGGCCTGTCAGGGTGTCTGAATAGAAGTCAAAGTGTTTACATGTGAATTCTTACAGCATTTAAAGGTGAACTGTTTCTAAAGGAGGCCAGTGACCCATGAGCTCTCCAGCGAACTGACATCCTCTTCAAGGAGGAACCTGCCATTAAAAAAAAAAAAAAAAAAAAGAAAGAAAGTAATCTCCCTGGGGCAAGGTTTACTGAAGGACCACAGAGCATTGAGCATTGTTCCTTATGGGAGGACAAAACGACTAGAGGTGGCAAACAAATGGAACACAACACATAACACAAACAACATTTCTTTTCTCAGAGCTAGTAAACACCCTCTGCCTCTGTAAATGGATTCTGTTTATTGCACTTAACACCATCGTTCTCGCTGTGTTTTCTGTAATTCTCTGCTGACAACTGTGTAATAAAGGAAACAAACACTAATATTTCACTAACACGTCACTGAAAACATGACTCACAATCTGTTTAAGCCCTTTTCCTTCTTCTGGGACACTGCCACTCCCTCTAAGCAAGGACACAAGAACAGCATTCCCCCCATAGCACCCCAACCACACACACACACAGACACGCACTTTTTTTCACAGCTGAAAGGAGGAGCTGAGGCGAGATGGCACAGAAATGGCTAGCCTTTTGCAGGCTCGCTGGCAGATCCTTGTTTAATTCCTAGCCTGAAGGGTAAAGAAGAGCCGTTGAATCTGTTATGACTGCAGGCTGGAAAAAGTAACGGAGAGTGTGTGTGCATTGCTAAAATATGTCATCACACTCTCCACAGCTGGGAGGACAAAACCTGCACTCATGACGCCACACTGTAAACTCAAGCTCAAGGCCAAGTTAAATACAAGTTTAGCTTTGCAGAGATCCAGCAGTTTTAAAGCTTGTATGGTCCATTTAGTAAGACTGGAAAGAGAGTTTCCCAGTGAAACTACATATGCAAAGAGTAAAACTAAAGGTAGAAGTGAAAAAATTATTTTGTCATCTGAAATTTTAAAAAAGACACTAAAATAAACATGAACTGCAAAAAAAAAAAAGAAAAAAAAGAAAATTAATTGGAAAATTTGTTTTCTTTTTGGGTTTTTTTTTGGTTGTTCATAGTGTACAAAAACATGATATCTTTGCTAAAGATTATAATAAACATCTCATGTCATGCATTTGTTCATCCCATCTTTTTCCGCTTTGAAAATCTAAACTTTACTCATAATATCTGGGAAAAAAAGTAAGATAAAAACTAAACTATGACTAAAACTGGAAACAACTAAAATCAAAACAGAAGTGTAAAAACTAAAAATAAAACCTTCAGGACTATAAAAGTCTGCAGATGCACGTCTCATTTTTCCCTTGCAGTGAACTTACACAGACGAGGCCTTGGTTTCTCTGGTCTTGAAGTCCTCCAGCTCCTCGTCCGAACTGCTGCTGGCCGTGGCCTCGGAGTCCAAGGCCTCCTGCAGGCGTCCAAGCACCGCACAGCTGGACTGGGTGAACTTTTCAAGCTCCGTGAAGGAAGGCGGCGTTTCCAGCCAAGGATAGTGGTGTTTATTGCCCGCCTGTGAGAGTGGCACCCCGGCAGGAATGGAGTCCAAACGTACATCTCCACTGCAACAGTGTCTCTTCAGCTCCTGCAGCTGCTGGGTGCAGTGAAGCATAGCATGTTCTCCTAGCAGGATCTGCAGTCTCCTCTGTAGCGTCCAAGCTCGGTTCTGCAGTACCGCCTGTCTGGAGAGCTTCTCCTCGAGAACAGCACTAGGTACCAGCTGATCACACTCCAGCATGTGCATAGGAGCTGGGGTTTCCTGGATAGATGTTGATGAAGGTGCAAAGAAAGAAGATGATTTGAAATTCCCTTGAGCATGTGGAACAGAGATAGCTGAGAGAGAAGGGAGGGATTGAAGCACATCACGACCATCTGGTTCACATTGAAAAGCAGCAGTGTGTCCACGCAGCAAACAAGCCTCTTGGCTATTGTGCTCAGGAACAGGGACTAAAAACATGTCGGGTACACCTGGGAACATGGATGCCACCTGATGAGAATCTCTCAGGCCTTTATTGCAGATCATGAGTAGACAACCTGGCCTGGGGAGGACCGGCAGCTCACACTGGCTGGCACATGGCTGTGGATCTGAGGAAACCTCTGTGGTGGAAGGGAGGTCCAGGGGGTTCGGATGGAGATAGGAATCCAGAGAGGGGAAAGCAGGCAGGTTCAGCAACATCTTCTGGAGATTAAGGTCATCTGTTGGATCCAGCTCCGTGACTCTCCCATCTGAGGCAGGAGGTGAGGACAAGTGGATCCCATGACCATCTTTCAGGATTTTGGTTAGGGCTGGAGCCATACCCCTTTCAGAAGCACTAATTATAGACACAGCCAGAGAGGAGACTTTACAGACATGTACCATCATTCATCTGACATGGGCTGGGAACACATACATATGTTAGTGAACCTCCACTGATGATGGAAAACAGACATTACAGATAAATTAACTGTAATTCTATTATTACAACCTAATAGCAAAATTAAAAAAATTAAAAAAAAAAAACAGAAATGTAGTAGAGCTGTGTGAAATGGCTAAAACAAAACTAAATCTCCCTTTTTTTTCCCCTCTTTAGTGTGTACAATGTGTGCTTTTACTTAATTAATGGCTTTGTTAACCAAACACAAAACAATAAATATATTACAGAAAGGAAACTTGTAGTCTGGAGAAATAATCTTTGATCTATGATTTAGAATTTTTCATAATTAATTTGACTAAGATAGATAGATAGATAGATAGATAGATAGATAGATAGATAGATAGATAGATAGATAGATAGATAGATAGATAGATAATTTTAGTGATATGATATTAAATAAATATATAATTGGCAATCATATCTTTTACTTCTTTTATTTTGTAGGGTATTGACTGACTTATTGATCAATTAACTGATGGATATACGGTTAAATAATAAAAAACGAAGACTTTTCAATACAAATAATAACAAATACATCAGAAATCTATTTTTTCCTCATTAATCAACATTATGTTTAACATCAATGTCTCCAGGTATGTGCCAGTTAACATAACAAAATTAACGGTCTGATCTTCGTTTGTTCGCTTTATTGATATAAAACACATTTCTGCATCTTTAGAAACTATTAAAATGTAATGGGTAAAAAACACATTATAGAAAAATATTAACAAACCTGAACGGATTTACCTTTAACAAAACCAGGTAACGCTGACTACAAGTTAGTACACAAACAGTACGTGATCTAGCCACCAAACCAAACCTTAAAACCGGGATAATAACTGCAGGATTTAACAGAAAACCTACCTTAAAATCCCATTAAAATAAATAAATAACGGTTGAAACTTAAAATAACGTTAAATGTGAGGTTATCTACCTGATCAGGAGGTAAAACGATGACTTAACATCGCTTATTCCTGAGATTTATGGCAGAATTTCACCGGAAGGCGTCTTTTCTTTTGTTGACGTTAAGAAAAATAAGAAAATCCAGGTCTGTTTGATGGAAGTTAAGCGTATTTTTTTTGGCCAGAATGTCCTCAGTTTATGTCCTCCGTCGTTTTCGGGGACATTTGCCTCCTTTCACTCCTTCAACTGTCGAGACCAAACACATCAGAGGAGGAGGAGCCCATGATGCCTTCAGGGTCCACAAATCAAGCTCAGAATTTACAACACATTACGTCTGTTTAACACTTTACTATAGGATCTTACTATGTGAAATATGATAAGCGAAAAAAACGGATCTTTATATGTTTTATGCGATCTAATAATTATCCTCCCACCCACGAGGCTTTTAAGGTAAATCAATGAATAATATAAATGTGTGTAGCAAGAAAAATAGACTAAAATATGCCTTTTTGTCAGTAAAAGTAACCCAATGAATGTAGATGAGATATACTTTATTCTATCAATTTAAAAAAAAAAAAAAAAAAAAATGACAAGTTTGATTAAATATTTCACTTCCCAGATTTAGCATCAGAGAGAAAATATAAACCAGTCAGGAGATGTAAAAGGGAAAACAATCTTCCAAATTTGTACAAATTGTGTAATTTATTAATTACAACTGAAGATGATACCAGTATCATATTTTGTGCATATATTATATTAGAATAGATCAGATAGAACATAGCAAACAGGTAAAAGAAGAATTAGCAGAAAAAATATCAATATAAATGATAGTAAAAACAGATAATTGCACATTGCACACACAGAAGTACTAGTAGTAATAAATAATATTTGTAATAAATAATAATGTTATGCCTAAGTACATTGCAGCTATCACACCCATTTGGCCAAACTACTAAATAAATACAAAGACAAGCATGATATTGTATTACTTATGAATAAATGCATAACCAATACTATAAGTAGGCAAGAAAATGACCAATTGGAATAAATTAAAAAATAGTCGTTGCTGACATATAATAACCAAAAATGTCAATATTTTGTGAACACCTTTGGTGCAGATAACAGTTTACATTCTTGCTGCCATTGTTTTTATGTATTTTTACACAGGAATAAAAGATAATGACTGTAACTTCATTAAAAAAAAATGTTATTTTTCTGGTGCATTTCCCTTTGCATTTTTGGAAACCAGCAAACTTGAGAATTTATGGATAGCAACAATAATTATATGTTAACATTGAAGATTTGGTTTTGATTAAAAAAAAAGATCATAGAATGATTATAGAAACATAAAATATATTTTGGTAAACAGAAATACTGTTAAATTATGGCAGCAGTGGAAAACACCTTACACTGGGTGGAGGTGGGATCATACATCTAGGTCGTGATCAGTTTGTTTGTTTTTTAATTTACTTTTTATTGGAAAAAGGTGACAAAATATCTCCAATATTACCATTCATACAGATATTATCTAGAACCCTTTTCATATATCTTGTATGAACTGGATGCTTTCTGTTTCAGTATTTCTGACTTAAAAGCAATCAGAACTTTACAATACCTCTGGGTTCGTCAAACATTACACATATTTAGGCAGAAAAACATAAAACAAAGAATAAATCCAGGGAGATTTTTTTTAAAAAAAGAGATCTTATTTAGAGAAGTGACACAAATTCTGGGCAGTTACAGGATCCAAATTTGATTCATTTGTCCCAAATATGATGAAATTTATCCCTCTAGATTCCAATTATTTCCATTCTGAATATTTGCACGATGATCTTCTATTGTCGGGTTTAACCACCTTCTTGTAATAGATGTCTTGCTGGCTGTGGCTAGATATATTTTAATTATTAAAATGATCTAATACATTTAATTACTAAATGCATTATAGCATAGCCGCGAAATCTTTTACAAGGTCTATATGTCAGCATCACAAATGTATGAGCATATAAACAATAATATAAGTGATGAAAAACACAGAATATTGTTTGTTTGTTTGTTTGTTTTTAACCGTGTGATCTATTGGTGTTCAAAGACTTTAAAAACAGCTGCGTTCTCTGTGATCCAACTGATAAAATAACAAAAATAACAGCTTTCATATTTTGCAGTCCTTGTATTTCTGAGGTTCACAACAGCGTTTGAACAATGAAAGAATATTAATGAGTGCCTTCCACACACTGGTTACCCTTTCCCTAAACACAGCCTGTACAGTGAAGTGACGGTGAAGGGAGGAGAAAAACATCCCAGGAAACAGCTTGACTGAATCCATGGAATAATAAATGGAGTAGAAGAAGTAGAGCGCTCCTTGACAAATCCCGTTCATGGTGACTCGAATTGGACTCTGAAGCCTCGCTGCGGTGAAGGAGCTGCCACTCTGGGCCACATTTTTCATGTTTTTCTGCAGGTAATGGATGGTAGAAAAACTAGACGGTACACTTATACACAGACAGATCATGATGTACAGTCTGATGCAGGAAAATACACAGCAAATATAGGAGTGTTAAATAGTCAGTGTCAGTGTTAAATAGAGAGTGTTGGTGTTGATTTAAAACAACACTGTATGGTGTTTTTGTTAAAATTATGTGGTTAAATTAGGGTGTTGTTAATATTGGTGTTAAAAATTTCTGATTGGTGTTGATCAAATCACATCCTTACGTCCTTACACACTTACATATGTAAACTTTTTAAAGTGTTAATTTTACACTGCATAGTTTGGACACATATAGACACTTTATGGTGTTAAATTAACACTGACATATTTGCTGTGTACAAGCTTTGCAGTGGATGTATGGGATGTATGCTCATTGTTTGGTTGATGCAGGAGTCAAAGGCCCAGTCCTGTTTCACCCCTTAGCCCTAACCCCTACCCTTGGTACTACTACTTGAACATGAGCTACAAAGGGTAGGGGTGGAAACACTCCCCAACACCTCATGACCTGTTACATCATCAACGCCGCTATAAACAGATGTGCATGTTTGTTTCTTCACCATTCCATGAGCAGCTGTAACCAGAGGTGTAGTGGGTGTGGTACACAGCAAATATACTAGTGTTAATTTAACACCATGAAGTGTCTATATGTGTCCACACTATGCAGTGTAAAATTAACACTTTCAAAAGTGTACAATAAGGGTGTAAGGATGTGATTTAACAACATAATTTTAACACAAACACCACACACTGTGTTGTTTTAAATCAATGTGGTGTTAATACAACTCTAACACTTTCTATTTAACACTGACACT
>JAPSES010096752.1:0-19538 GCA_029822895.1 Maxillicosta whitleyi | reverse complement strand
ACGGCCGAAGCGATCCAACCCCCCCCCCCCCACCGGAGTCTGTCCTGGGTACCAAGATGGTACACTTTGGACGTTTCACCTGCTCATCACAGGGTTGACACACAAACAAACATTAGAAAATCACACCACTTTAAATGTTTTAAATATCTTGAGCCATATATTAATGCATAGCACTGAGGTGCAATCACCAGGTGTTACTGAGGAATTAAATAACCCTGTGCAAAAAAAAAAAAATAAAAAAAAAAATCAAGAACAAGTGGAGAACTTTGATTTTGTCCTTTATAATGGGAAGAAAAGTGGAAACGAGCATAATATTTACAATGAAATACATTATTAAACTTTTGGCACAGTTTAATTTCCATATTGCACGTTCATGCAGTGGCAGTACTGTACCTCCGTTTTCGGCTTGGCTGCAGTCTGGATGTGTGTGTTTGTGTGTGTGTGTGAGAATGAAGCCTGAGGTGGGGGGAGGGGGGGGGTGCATTCTCTATTGGGAGACGCTGCACTGTAGCTCAGTCTCCCTCTGAAGTTGTGGACTGTCAGTGACATCGGGACATGGTACAGTATGCTGCGTCCTCGCACTGTTGGATGACAGGAGACATTTACTGCACAGTATGTATAATTATATTCATGGTGCATGTATGTGTGTTTGTGCATGGTGATCACATGCAGTCCTCCGAAGGGTAAAGAAGTCACCGGATTTCCCATTGGAGTAAATATGGGTTCTTTGCTTTTGATGCTGTCAAGTAACTTTGTGCGTTTAACATTTGTGTGTGTGTGTGTGTGTGTGTCTTGCATAGAGACAAGGATGCAGGCAGTTCTGCACTCCTGTAATAATTACAGAGCTCTTGCAGAAGAAGGTACAGCATTGCAGATAGAAACACTGTGTCAGACCAAGACTTGAAAATACAAAGGCCTGCACTTTAAAGATCACTTTTCTTTCTTTGTTTTCCATGTTCTCTGCGTGACATGCTGCAGGACATGTGTTTAGTTTGTATCTTCTTACTGGACCAACATTAACCCCTTCTTGTCTTTCTGTCTCTGCAGTGAGCTGACCCCCAGTTTGGCGAGAAGATGATTCCTGTTCTGATCTTTGCTCTGATCTCACTGACTGTAGCGGATGACTTAGACACTCTGTATCCAGAACTGGAACACTCCAGAACCATCTATGTCGTAGGTGAGCTCATGTGTCTTTCATGCACCGTCACCATATGATGTGATTTAGAAATGGAGGACAAAGAGGAATTCTTTTCTGTGTTTTGTTCACAACACCCTCTCTGCTGTGTCATTTGTCATTTCCTCTGCTTATCAGTTCATTCTGATGCTGTGGCTCGGTGATAAGATGGTTAAGCGGGGGATTATCAGCTCAGTAAGATAGTGGTATCTCATTAGACTATCTGTATTTACACATTAAAACATGTTTACACATTTACATGTGTATTCCTTTACACGCTTCCAACACTTTTCCTTAAATGACGTATGGCTGCGTAGCTGTCAACGTGAGACCTTTGAAGACAATGTAAATGATCTTATGCTTTTCATGTGATATTATTGTCCACATAGTTGACTGAGGCTGTGGATTTCCAGTGTAATGATTCAAGAACTCAGCAGAAGAAGCAGTTAAAAGAAAATGCAAACTCTCCCATTAAGAGTCACACAGTCCAGTACATAGGATCAATGTGCTATTAGCTGTTTGGTCAGTTGTCCTGACAGGAACACATGCTTATGCAGCAGACAAAGTGAAATGCTGTGGTTGTCAGGAGCCAGCGAATCTAGAAACCCTGTTAGGTACAGTTAGCAGAGGATCTGAACTGCACTACACATGACATCAGGACATCAGAGAGGTTAGGAAGGAGGATTGGAAGAAGTGCATGTCCTGTCAAGTGAATATCTGGCATTATATCATTAAGGAGACTGTGATATTTATGACCTGTAAAGTCTCATCTATCATTTTATATTGGGCACTAGGACATTAATCTCTTCCACTGGTTTTATTTGATTTATAAAACAATTCTTGAACTGTTATAGCTCACTCATGCAGTGACAGCCCACACGAAAAGCAAAGCTGTAAATTAGAAAAGGTTGAAAAATTGAGTTTAACTCACATTATTATCCTTGTAGTGAAGTTCTGTCTTTGCATTTTACCCATCCTAATACACACACAGTGCCTAGCATTAACATTAGCAATTAGTATTAGCACACATTAGGAACAATGAGCTGCTACTGAATGTACTACATTAATACAGCCTGTTTTTTTTTTTTTTGTTTTTTTTTTTACTGTACTTTGAGTAAGATAAAAGATTCAAGAGTTATTTATAGTAATTTTGCATGCTATTTAGTAAAATACATAGGCTGAAATTAGAGTATATGTGCAAATAACACAGTAAAGAGTAGGTAAATAGTTGCAAATTTTTAAAGAAAATCTAAAAATGTGCTTAAAAACAAAACACATGGTAGTTCAAAAAATCCTTAATGTATGCTGCTCCCCATATGTTGTAAATATAATTTAATGGCAATTTCAATTTATTTGAAATATGCAACAAAAATAAACAAAATAGTTACACGTTAGTGACTAGAAATACAACAGATGACACTTATCATAACATGTAATGACTTGATTTGCGTATTTGAAAACGAGTGAGAGGAAGTGTAAACTTATTTCATTCCATTCCTTCTAAACAGAACAGTCAAATATTTAGAATCCTATCAGTATAAAAATGTACGAAAAATGACACAAAATGACATGTAATAAGTTCTGAAACATTGTTAGTGTCTGCAAATGTTGTTTCTGTAGCCACGATTTTTAGTCTTGAAATTCTCTTGGTAAATTAAGAGATAACTAAAAAAAAAAAAAAGTACAATGAAATAAAATGAAACATAAGTTGTTGGCATAGTTTTTTTCAGTTTCCACTGGACACTAGAGTCGATATAACATCTGATTCCTAAACTCTTCTAGTCAAAGTACCACAGGACCACTTATCACAGCTGAAAAATGGCACCATTTTTGGGAATTGTCAGCAAATGTCATAATGTACCAGTCCTACCATGTTGAGAATGTACGACAAGACAGTCAGAACTCCACCTACATAGTAGCCTCATATAGTTTTTAACTCTTTACAAACTGTTCATTTCTTAAACCTTCACAGTTTGGTTCGGGTCAAATTTGACCCAGACCAAGAATTCCCTCATAATAAGTGTCTATACCAAATGTTGAACTACCGATTTATTTAGAACATCTAAATAGACTAAATATATGTAATATATAAATATAATATTTCAGATCGCAGGAAGAGCATATTTTTCTTAAGTTTTACAAACTCATTTTTGGAGAAAAACATTTACTATCACACAGTATCATGTCCTGTTTTACATAACACATAAAAACACAAGTCATTATGATTTATATGTAAAATTGACCTGAACCAGCCTCAGTGTCCAAAAATCTGTAGCATCTGTACGAAAGTATAACATTTAAAATATTTTCATTTTTGCGTATTTTGGCAAAACTTAGGAAAAGTCCTCAAATTCCAGGATAAAAGAATAAGTATTTTTACTAATGTTGAATACAGGTCAAATTTGACCCGACTAGTATGTAAGAGTTAAGTAAAACTTCAATAAATAATATGTTTTTTTAGGGTTATAACATCTTTTTCTGTTGTTATGTTCCAGAAAATGGCCCTCGCCTCTCGGTGCTGGCAGACCAATCTAAAGTGGTGTCCAGACGAGGGGGAAACGCTACGTTACCGTGTAAGATTCAGAGGGACCCGTCTCTGTCACCCAGTCGCAAGATGAGGATCAAATGGACAAAGCTGACCTCAGACTACCTTAAAGAGGTTACCGTTTGTCTTCTATTGTCCATGATTATCATTATAGACTGACATACACTAACTACGCACCAGGTTTTGGGTGTACACTGTAGATTTAAGTTTATGAAGCAAATGCTCTAAAACTCTGAATGTGTATATACTGTATTGTTGCCTGCATGGGTTGGAAGCGTATAACTCCTACGGGTTTACTGTTGCATCACTGACCACAACTGATGACAGTGAAACACCAAGAGAAGCAGGGAAATACAATAAAAAAATGGAAGAAATGTAATCTAAAAATATATAAATAATATGGATGTAAACTGTTCAAAATATGAACTGGATAAGATAAAGAAAAAAAAAAGTATTTATTGACATTGAATATACAGTATATTCAACATATCGATGGGTTCAAGAACATGCAATGTGTATTTAAGAGAGAAACTCTCAATAAAAATGCACCTGTAATGCAAGAAAACCCCAGGGAATATATTTAATTTGCAAGTTATTGAATGGAGCCATTTTTTCCCAGCTGACATCTGTCCAACACCAATTTGCATACAGTAGTGTCTATTGATTTTTTTTTTTCCATACTGTGAACTCGACTTTATTATTTAAAGAATCTATCAAATATAAGCCTCCATGGTCGACACATACCTACCAGGCTGTGTGGCTTGAATAAATGTCCATTATTTTTGGATTAGTAGACAATAAGACAAGTCATGGTGATTAATGTTTGGAGGCTTAGTGTTTATTGATGTGAAATTAGGTCTAGGCAGAAAATTACGATGCCTACTTCATTTTATATCGCCTTCTATAGCTAAGCTTAGCAATTCATAATATAACATTGCAAGCCATTTGTAATATTTGTAAAGGGTTTTTGTAAATTACTTCTTGTAAAAAATGAGGCCTAAAATGTCTGTTTGTATAAAAAGATAAGGATTTCTCTGAGCAATTGTGTAAAGTTCATTGTACGCTGATGACTCAGTTTTATATTTTTGTTCACATTAGACTGAATTACAGTAATACTTGATTTTAATTCTACTGTAAGATTTGAGAATAATAATACTAATATTAAAAATAATAATAATAATAATAAACAATGCATAGAAATTACCTACTAACTCCAAGTAAACATTGTTGGTCATAACCACCATGACGGATTTGTATTTTCATTAATATGAATAATGGGTCAATTCTTAATCTTGCTCTAGGTGGACGTCTTTGTCGCCATGGACTACCACAAAAGGAGTTATGGACGTTTCCATGGTCGCGTCTATTTAGAAGGTTCCTCCCCCCTGGACGCCTCTCTGGTCATCACAGAAATTACCTTGGAGGATTATGGGAAATATAAATGTGAAGTTATTGACGGTCTAGAAGATGGAACAGTGGTGGTGTCTCTTGATCTTGAAGGTACTCTATGTGAATGAACAATCCCCGTAAATAAAGTGTCTAATTAATGTGGCTGTGTGGTAACAGACTTTGGACTGCAGTCAGTCTAAATTTAGCAGGATAAGAACAGACTGCCTGGGGGAATGTCAGGAGCAAGTGCGTTCTGTAAGCATAATGTACAACAGTGTCAGAGCGCCTTCATTATGTTTACGAGAAATCGGTCATTACTGCCTGAAGCCAAATAAACTCATCCAACCTGGTGTCAGTCAGACAGACACCAGCTGGGCGTACGCAGCAGGAGACTGGAATGAATCTTCATTTTGTGTGCGTACCATCCTTACCTTCTTCTCTACTCTCTAGGTGTCATCTTCCCCTACTTCCCTCGCCTCGGTCGCTACAACCTCAACTTCTACGACGCCCAGCGGGCATGTCGTGACCAGGACGCCATCGTGGCTTCCTTCGATCAGCTGTACGAGGCTTGGCGAGGAGGGATGGACTGGTGCAACGCAGGCTGGCTGGACGACGGCTCAGTCCAGTATCCCATCACAACACCGAGGGAACCCTGTGGAGGCAAGAACATCATGCCAGGGATTCGTAACTATGGTGTAAGAGATAAGGAGAAGAACCACTACGATGTGTTCTGTTTCACATCCTACTACAAAGGTAAATGTATGGCGGGCTGTAAATCTTTATTTACCCAGAATTCTCTTGAAACCCAGTAATGCTGTTTTGTTTCTCAGCTTTACTTAAAAAAAACTGCAAAAAAATTTTTCATTTTAAAAAGTATTTCAAAAAGCTGTTGCATTATGCTGTTTCCAATCAATTATTTAATGTAAAAAAAAAAAAAAAGAAAAAAAAAATTTACTTTCTTGGAACTCAGGATATTAAATAAAACATCATCATATTTGTTGTAGCTATTTCTTCTTGGTATACACACACCAGTGGGATGTACTCTAATCTAAAACATCTACAAACTAAAATTCTGGCCAGTTTGCGCTATTTTTTATTACCCCGCCCCCTGAAGGAGGCAGGGGGTGTTGGTTTTGATTTCCTTTTGTTTTCGATGTGTTTGCTTGTTAACACTCTAGCAGCAAAACTGTTGGTTGAATTCACACCAAATTTGGTTTATAGATTTCCAGTGACCTACAATAGACCTGATTGCATGTTGGGAACAGTAGGTCAAGGATTTTTAAAATCTTTTTTTTACTTATAATCTGCAAAATTACAAATGTCTGTAGCAGCAAAACTAATGGTTGAATTCATACCAAATTGTGTTTATTGGTTGCCAGTGACCCAGTATAGATCTGATTACATTTTGGGAATGGTAGGTCAAAGTTAAAACTTTTTATGAATTTTTAAAATCTTTTTTTTCTCCCCTTTACTTATAATGGGTGAAATTTCACATGTTTATAAGAACATCAACTGTGTTTCAATTTACTTCAAACTTGTCACATCTACAGAAGCAATTGATATACTGACATCAGCACACACATAGACATGATGACATCAACTGGATCGATGCCAAAATACGTAATAATAATAATAATAATAATAATAATAATAATATATATATATAAGAGGGGCAGGGTTTGTTGTGCCCGGAACCACTTGTTAATATATTGGGTTCATTTCATCACACATGCATTTTTCAGCAACACAGAAGTCAATGCATCTTCCAAATAACATTAATCTCATAATACAAACAGAAAAGCAACAACAATGTCAATGTTCACATTTAGACTTTTATTCTTTTATTTATTAGCCTCTTTTTCTTCCCAGGCCGATTCTACTACTTGATCCACCCCTCAAAGTTGACTTACGATGAGGCGGTCAGAGCCTGTCAAAAAGATGGCGCTCAGATTGCCAAGGTTGGTCAGATGTTTGCTGCCTGGAAGCTTCTGGGATACGACCGCTGTGACGCTGGCTGGTTGGCTGATGGCAGTGTCCGTTATCCTATATCCCACCCTCGCCGCCGTTGCAGTCCAACAGAAGCTGCTGTGAGGTTCAACGGCTTCCCAGACAAAAAGCACAAGCTGTACGGAGTGTACTGCTTCAAGGGCCACAACTGAGTTACAAACACACAAAGACAGCCTGCAAATACACACACCTACACTCGCATGCACCCACATACATACACTGGTAAACATACTAGTGGAGTGAAAAGGAGAATGGAGGAAATGTTTATCACACATGAACAAACGCAAAACTGTGATGCTTTATTTCATTGAAACTTTAAGACAACATTGTCAGGTGGATGTCATGTTGCTTTGTAACCCGAGACGTGATATTTCAGAGGGATAGTTTACACATATTTAAGGTTCATATTATTTAATCAAGGCCTTTGTGGGAGGGTTAGGGAGGAGGGCGGGTTTTAGGGGGTGGGATCAGACAGCCACAGTGATACTGTCATCGAAAATGGAGCAGGCATGCCATAAAACAAAGGACGACATGTCTGGACTAAAGAGTTTAACAGCAAAAATGTCTCATGGTTGGACTAAAACTTGGCACTTATACTGTTTTGTTCAAGACTTGGAACAACAACAAAGCCATGATTCACAGCTGAAAACAGACGAAAAACAACGACGGCTTAGATCACACAGTATGATACTTGTTAGAATACAAGCCTAGCACAACCTTACCGATCTTCGCTGTTCATCCTTCACAAGGTGCTACAACTGGTACTTTGTATTTCATCACACCATCAAGTATTTTATGTTTTTATACAAATGTGTTGGACCAAACATCAGTCTCACCACCAAATGGATCAGAAAAAGAAACATTCAGCTGTTAGGGTTGTTTTTATGTTTTCTAGGTATGTAGATGTGATTATCTAGAAATGTATTTCTGTTATTAACTATTTTTTGATATAGAAATATTTACATTATTATTATGTCTTTATGGCCAAACTATCTATCCAAGTCTCTTTGGTTTACATAAAACATAACAACAGTGGAAAAAACTAATTCCACAATCCTAAAAAAAACATGAATTTTTGCACTGAACATGCAGGTGATTACATTATAAGGAGCTCAGAGGAGCAAGGAAAACACTAGTACGCCCTGTAAAGCAAGAGAAAATGCCTGGCAAAAATGAACACAAAACTATGCTGTGCAGTGTTACTAATCTACATGCCGAGTTCAGACTATGTTTATAGACCTCTATGGCTGTATATCTACGTTTGGCTTAAACTTAGAGCATGATGTAGCTTCTAAAAGCACACGGCAAAGCAGCTCTCTGCATAATATCTATCTAGCGCCTTGATAAACTGCTATTTTTGATACAAATAGTTTCTTATAGTGAAGGAGTAGAGCAAGACAGAGCCTCATCTGTGTGTTCATGACTGTAATTTGATTTAATAGCATTCCCTATACAAATCAAACAGAGAAACACCTGCTATCAAATGTATTTTCAACTGGCTGTCTGAGAAAATAAACTCATATTTAAGTCCAATACTGTTACACTCCACTTTGCCCTTCCTCTCTATTATTACCATTGTAATATAACTTTATATTTGTGAGCCCTTACTTTTTTTTTTTTTCCAAAACTTGTAAAACAGATGATGATTCAAAACGGCACCGCTTGTTTTTACATGAACGTTACCTACTGAAATTATCATTCATGGTAGACTTCATCAGGGATACCTCCAACAAGTATTTTTTTTATATAGTTGCTCACAGTGCATATTATTTTGTTTGCAAAAGTTGAAAAACATACTTTTACAGCTGTTCATATTGTAATGATGTGTGTCTCATCCTCCTGCAATACCAAATATGGCTCATACACAAAAATATCATTATTATTATTATTATTATTATAACTAGCAACTAATTTAACATTATACTGAATCATTTGAAGAATTGGGAAAAAAATTGTCATATAAATGTGCAGTTTAGTTTTAGTTTTAAGTAGCAGAAACAGACAAAAAAGGGGTGTGTATGGAATGCTATATGGTCAAGTTATGGATAGAACACAGAGTTGAGATCAAAAGTTAAACTAACCCCAGTCCTGTGTAAGCATGGTTTCTCCTGGCTGTTTTTTTTCCTCTCCGATTGCTATCTAGGTTCTGCAAGACTCAGCTATGAAGCAGCCAACCTGTCTCCGATCAGGCACAGCAGGCCTGCAGCCAGCCTGCACCAGCCTGCTGAATGAGACAGAAATACAATACATTTCAAATACCAGTAATTCCTGTGTGGGGGGTGCTCAGGCCTTCTCCCATTTAAGGGTATCACAGGGAAAATGGTGCACATTGATCAAGTGTAAGCTCAGTGTACACAGTCCCAGCTGGCCCTGACTATGGCTTAGGTCATCCGCTCGGGGTTGGTGTAGGGTGAGCTTTACTTGGCCTTACCTTTGACAAGCCACTGAACAATCAAACGAGCGGTAATGCTACACTTTATCACTAAAGAACTGCTGGACAGACTCATAAAAATAGCTTTCTGTTATGATTATCTATGACTAACGCAAGAGATAGAATTGTTTGGTTTAACAGATTTAACACAGTACTGAAAAGTCTAAAAGATTTGCTCCTCTTAAGTTGTATTATTTTCATTTGTTTGTGAACAATTGACAGTGAATTCATGGTTTGAAGAAATCCCAAATGACCTGTTGCCTTTTATTGTGTGCATCGTCTGACTAACTTTCTTCATCAGGAGCCTTGTTAATAACCGCAGCGTACAAGGAAACCTTAGGGACCCAAAGACAAAAGGACAATAAAACAGTACATAAGCCATGACTCCGTCTCCATCTCTTTTTGTTGGATCATTGGGTTCAGTTATTATCTTAAATACATCATATCCTATGAGCAATGAGGCTGCTGTTGCAAAAGAAAATAAAAGTCAGCAGAGTTGATATGGGCTGGAGGTGGAGTGGTAATTGACTGGAGGACGGCTGGTGTAGTTGCTGGGTAATGCGGTAATGTGCTCGATGTGTTTCCAGAGGGAGGGGCGCTTGCACAACTGTTTTCCTGACAGGAACACCAAGGCCATTCATGGTCCTGCTCTCCACTTATTTTGTAAAAGAAATATGTTGTTGTTTGAGGACCTCAGTGACGACATCCGAGTGGTTTTTATGTTGATTCATATTCTCGAGCTGGTTTCTAGGAGCCCGTTGACTAAGAAGGACAACACAGGTGACACCAACATTTATCATGACTCATGTTCTCTGGCTGCTGGAAATCGATACAAATAAGGCAGTGTTTTCTGCAATATCACAGAGGTGACATTTTTGGACTGAGCAAACAAATGTATTAGATGGATAGTACTGTGCAAGTCCAACATTACACTGCAAATGATTTGGTTCAACTTCTTACTAAGATTAAAACTTAGATTTAGAAGTGTTAAATAATTAATTTAGTTTAAATGTATATTTATTTTAAGTGTTTATACATCTGTAGACAGCCTTATTTCCAGATTTAACTGAGTTTAATTCAGCAAATCTTGTCAAGTGAAATTATGTTGCTGCATGGACAGATATTTGACTTGTTTTGAGTAACGTTTTCCTCAGATTTAGTGTTTTTATCATGTTTTTAGACTTTTAGATTTGTAGTTTTAAGATTATAAAGACTATATACACCTTAGCCCATTCAGTTGGAATTAAATATTTTTACCACTTGAACTGGTTTGTGATAAAGTGATTTAGTCTTGATGGAAAGTTGATCTGAGACACCAATATATAAACATTGAACCCCATCAAAGGTGATTACTGATGTATATAAATAGGAATAAATAGAGGAATGTGTCTGAAAACAAAATTTTACAACTTTGTAGGGAAATCTGTTCATGTATTTCTGAGTGTACAACTTGAATGTACAGGAAATATGTAAACAGCCTTAAAAACAGAGGGAAAAATAAAAATATTATAGAAGCTATATGGGCTCATGAGGTCAGAGAAAAGAATTAAAGATAGCCCAAGTGTGAAAAAAAAAAAACTGTCTGGAAGGTTTTACATGAAATTTGAAAAAAATAAAACACAAGGTTCTTTAAAAAAGCTTTCAGACCCTGGACAGGACAGTTTAAGATGTACTAAAGGGGGGTCACACTAAATACTGACTTACACTTGTAGAAGCCATTTAGTAGTGTTTCATTTGTGTTTCAATAATGTGCATGTGTTTCCTACATTTCATGTCGGAAATGACAGATTTGCTGACACATTCCTTATATAATTCTGCAAAAACAGCTAAACTCAATACTGTACTTGACCCTTTTCAAGTTTTCCCTGGGTTGTGTTTCATAAAACCCATGTTTAGAGTTCATATAGTCCCTAGGCTGAGAAAAAACAGGCTTGATATGTTTATTTTTGTCAACACTAACAAAAAACAAATAATTTGTAACTTGATTTAAGGAGCACTTATTAACACTGGGCCATTTTGGTGCAGCCTCCACATTATTATTATTATTATTATTATTTTTTGTTTAATAGGAATAAAAGGAGTTCAGAGACCAAAAAAAATATGGTATTTGCACAATAATGTGTCTGAATTTTGTTTTGTTGTGTTTTTTTTTTCACAATAAGCATAAAAAATGCCATCCTTCCTTGCATCACGTGGCATAAAATAAAACAGCAGGTCAGGTTGTGTTATAATAGTTTCTATTATTGCACACACAGCTGACAATGACATTGTAACAAGGACAATGGACACTTACAGTAACTTGAATGGGGAGAGAGACAGTGATTACATAAAAACAAGCTCTTGTGCCACAGATACAGTAACTCAATTAACCACACGGTAGAAAAACAAAATCATTTATATGGTGACAAACAGAATATATATAACAAAAAAAAAAAAGGAAAATGAAGGAAGAACATCAAAGCAAAGACGGCAAAATTCATAAGTATCACAAGAAATTGTATCAATGTTGCATGTAGACATTATCTCTAGATACTCCTTTAGTGTCCGACGATTTTCACATTCCTTTTATGTGTTGTAAGAAAACAGATTCCAGATCTGCAGCAAAGAGCAACATCTACCTCTAGCTGAAAAACCATTCCAAAACCCAACATTAAAGGCTGTAGGTTGGGTTGGTTTGGAGTTGCAGAACAATTAAAAGCATGAGCAGCTGAGCGAGTTACTAAACAATATGCAAAATGTAGAAAACATACATGGTGGCAGCATGTTCTACATGATAGGGTGCTTTCTTTTAAAGGTTTAATATGACAGAATCTGTAAACAGCAAGGAAGTCATCACTTCAGTTCCAATGACCTTTATTTAATATCACAGTCCATTTGTAGTTTTAAGTATACAATAAGTTAAAATCATATGGCTTCATATAATATCTATAATATAAATCCTATGAATAATACCACTCCTGTAACACACACCAAACATTCACACTGTAATAATCTACTGCCCCCTCTTTAGCTGTATGCTACTCTTTAATCTATGACATTATAGATTCGTCTCAGTTTTGAGCATGTCATGGCACATTTAGAGCATGGAAAAACCACTCATGCACACAAAATTGCATGAATTATATTATTGTTTTTGTGTCTCTACAAAATATAAGTCAAATCGTTGTGCTCTCCATGTGCTACTGTTGAAACACAAATGTAATTCCTTATAAAAAAATTTCCTCACTCCATTTTTTTTCTTTGTTAGATTTTGATAAAGTTTTGTACAAAATGTAAAAAAAGAAAAAAAAGGGGTCATAATAATCATCATAATCCATACAAACTGACAAATTATAATAATAATTTAATAATTTACAGCGATGAATTCATGCTCCTTATATTCTATCAATAACGTAAAACAAATTCTCACAATTACAGGGCTAGCTCATATAAAAATAGTGTGTTTTGGTAGCTAGACGTACTGCTCAGTATTCATGTGCCGTGTTATTAGACTTGAAGATTTCACAGAAAGCGCCGGTGTTCAGGTTCTGCACTGGGATGCGAAGTAAAGAAGGAGAACACCGTATGATGATTTTCACAGACCACCCATGTGATGTTTGACTATGCCACACAATGAAGCCTTTTAAGGCATTAGTCTTCCTGTTTAGAGCACTGTGACATTGATATGGGAGACTGTTTCAGGAAATATAATCAGTGAGCTAATTTACTAATGAAACTCACTGGTGTACAGAGCCCGGAGTGTGCTGAAAAGGTTTGCACTACTGAAATGTCTCCTATGTCCTTATGAGAGCCATTGATAGACAGTTTGGTGCATTACTCTGTCTATCCATGCCTCTGGATGACACGACAGGCCTGCTACTGCTAAACTGATTTACAAAAGCACAAACCAGATCACTGTCTCCTCTGATCTTTGTCCTGCGTTTGGACCTCCGGTTGCCTCTTCTGTCTCAGCAGCTGCTGGAAGCGCTTCTGGAGGGGGCCCAAGACGTTATGAAGGATGTTGTAACTTTGTTGTTGCTCTGGTTGATTGTGTTTTTCATGACTCTTGGTTTGATGGACGTGATGGTTAAACAGCCTGTTTTGCTGCTCGTTGTTTTGGTTGTTGCGGCGCCGGAGAGAAAATGACTTGTGGTACGTTGCCGCTAAGAAAACACGAAAAAAAAAAAAAAAAAAAAAAGCGAGTAAGCATCATTGAGAAATACGCCTTGTGTCCATTGTTTGTTGTATGCCATAAAGTCAGTACTCACGGCTCATGCAGGTGACTCTAGGTGTGTCCCACTGGCCATTGGCTCGACAGCGAATAGTGGGGGGGTGTCTCTGGATGAAGCCTTGTTTACAGTGATAACGGACCAGGGAGTTGATCTCATAGCGAGGCTTCATGGCTCCAAACACTCGAGCATCTTTCACCACTGGAGGCTGCCCACACGCCACTGGATGGTAGAAAGAATACATGATGGTATTAATATTTTCAGAGTAAAACTACTTGATTAGAGTCTTTTTTCTACACTACATTAAATGCCTTCCAGCCTCATTTCAATATTCACACTTATACAAAAGGTCACAAAAAACTTTAGAAAACTTTAGAAATATTTCATTCTGCAGTTAAACCCCATTTAAGGTGGTTGATCAACCTCCGAAATTGGGCATTTCTTTGAGTTTTAGTTTAAGTTGGACATCCATAACTTACAATTTACATTAAATTACTGTTTTATCCAAAACTGGTAAATTTAAAGACAATCAGACATTTTTCAGTTAATAACTAGATTCTAAGAACACCAGAAAGCTTGATTCCATGCAAATTAAGTCAATGTTTTTTTTCATAGTGAAGACTGTGTTCTGTTTAAGCACGTTGAAATAAAGCAGATGTGGCCTAAGACATCAGACTCACACTCTGTCAGAAACATATGCGTGCATTTCCATTTTTCCATGTGTGTACCTGTTCCCTTTTTGCAGGTGAAGGTCAGGTGGTAGTTGCAGGGCACGTCATTCCACTGCCCCCCCTCGTGCCAAATCATCACCACACAGTCCTCTCCTGACTGGAAAAAGCTGTCAGGCTGGTTGGGTCTCCAGTGGTCATATTGCTGTCAGAACAGTCACAGAATATCAACTTAAGGGTAAAGCACTTTTAGGAAAGATCTGCAAAAATCTAAACTGAAATAGTGGAAGTGAACAGTGTTTTCGTGATTCTGAAAAAATCAACATGGTTTCTGAAATTACCCAGCTGTATTCGATACTTCCCAGACATATGCAGCATTACATGTATAAGGGATGAGAAGCCTCCACCTATCCCCATGAGGAATGTGGATGGCGCAAAGACAGGGTTAACTCACATGTGACTGGATGTAATTCACAAAGAGACCAGACAGTGGTGCTATTAGGACAACAAAGAACACATGCAAAACCAACTCTGTGGCATTTCTGTGGCTTATTTACAGGAAGAATACCACAAACAAGTCAAGACCAAGGAAATGTCCTGACAGAGAGTATACACAGACATAACAGATGGACCGCATGCATGGTTTTGTACAGCCACTCACTCTAAAGAACATACACCGTCTGGACAAACTTTGGCAACGTTCACACAGTGAGGGTGTGCCTCTATATTCTGAATGATAACACATTACAGTCCCCCCAGTGTCAGGTTACCAGCTCTCATCGGCCCAACTTTTGCTGCATAATACAGCTCACATGCTTAAACAGCTGAGCGTTCCCAGTGGATGCAGAGTGTGAGGATGTGTCATCATCGCCGAGGACACAGAGGAGGCAGTGGCTGTTATGCAGAGCAGCAGCCACATCACTATGAGCGATTGCTGCATTCAGTGAAAATGATGTCATGTGACGTGTTCATGACAAGTACACAGGTCAACATCTTGAATGTTGAATACTCCATACTGGTGCAGTTTATGTCCCTACACGATCCGCTCTCTCACTGCTCCTCAGAAATAAATGCTTTGTCTGGTTCTAATTTTCCAACCATTGTTTTGTTTCTGGGAATAAACCATGCATAGACAAAGATGTGCATCTTGTTCTGCTTTATGATCACTGTATTACATTTATCATTTCCTAATATTTCCCTTGCTCAAATCAGTTTAAGATGAAGTTGATAACATGATGAAGTCAGCAATGCTCCTGCAATAATGAAAACATTACTGACTCCTCTATGTCTACTGTCTGTTATCCTGACACTAAAAATCTCAACAACTTAAAAGCAAACAGAACAACTGGAGCTCAGTTGGTAGAGCAGGTCGTCCAATGGCCAAAGGGTTGGCAGTTCAAACCCTGGCTCCGACTGCCCTTGTGTCAAAGAGCAAGACACTGAACCCTAAATTGCCCCCAGTAGAGTCTGTGCAGCGCCCACCCTCTGCGCAACTGTTAATTTCATTGTGCATATGTGTAATGATAATAAAGGCATTCTTGGTTGAATCTGTGAAATACTTTATATGTTAAATACAGCAGTGCTTTATTTGACTACTGAATATGCATTATTCTACAATATCATTGAGGTATTTTTGTGGTGTATCCTTTAACAGTTTGGATTAATGGATTCTACAGTTCTACAGCTCAGCTTCTGAAATACATGGACATGAAGGTATTTTATATGTACTGTATGTATATGTATACGTTTATTAGTTTATTTTGGCCTTTTCCCTTCAGGGGGTTGCCACAGTGAATCACATTCGTGATTTGGCACAGGATTTTACGTCGAATGCCCTTCCTGACACAACCCTCTGTATTTATCCGGGCTTGGGACACTGCCCCCTACAGGTATAGGGAGGTATAGCGTAAAGGGCCTTACCCAAGGGCCCACCTGAGGATCAAACTGGACATCTACCGCACCAAAGTCAGTGGTGTAAACCACTAGGCTATCCAGTTGCTATGTATATGTATATGTATATGTTTATGCATGTGTATGTGTATGTGTATATGTATATGTGCTATAATCACAGATATAGGAATATGTTTATGAGATGTGATTTGTGGTAGTTTGGGATTTGGCCATGATCCTATTGTTTTGGGGTTTTTTTTAGGAAGAAGTGACCATATTTGCCACATGGGTCACAGCCATCAGTGAAAGATCACCACTGAGCTAAAGGTAATACAGGCTTCTGGGATCACTCAAAATGACAGGAGAAAATTGTGTATGACATAAATAGAAACTCTGAACACTCATCCTATTAGAGATTTTATTAATGGAGGAAAAATGTAAAAATGTACCACCAGATGTATTTATCATTAGACTTATTGGAGGTTCTCAATGAAACAGATGAGACCTGAATGAGTCCTGAAAAAAAAAAAAGACTTTGTATTTCAGTGCAAGTGTATGGGCTTTTTGAATGTACTCCATGTGGCCATCACTGGTATTACAACTTTAAGATACTTCCACATTAATTTTCATTTTGGAGTTTCCATCACAAATAGTTTTATTTGTGTGTATATGTGACTCAGTCAACTCCCAATTTCTTTCAATCTTATTTGATAAATGTGAAAAATATTCTGTATTATAACCTAAATATAATGTGTGTCTCACCATTGGTCTACCGTCGGTCCATCTGAAGTCTCTCTCAAACATCTTGTCGTTGAGGCCTATCCACTGGTAATCACTCCCCAGTCCTGTAAAGGAGACGCAGTTCATTCTATTGTAATCTATTATTGTACGAAGCCTGTCTGATAATGGACAGACATTATTAGAGTTAATCATTATGCAAAGGATTTTAGATGAGAATGGAACCACATCTGAATAGACCAGGATATTCAAAGAGAAGAGCTGTAAACAAAAGAGGAAATGTTCTGTTGACGAACACTGTTTAGCACATTTGTGGTCTGAACATGTGTGTGGCAGCAAGGGTTTGGTGAATAATCCAGAGTGTGAACAAGCACAGAGCAGGAAGTGGTGGATATGTTCAGGCTGTGGAATGGCACAAGTCCATTCCATCTCAGTGAGCAGTGTCCCCAGTAAAATGAGAAGCAGGTTCAGACTGTATGTGGCTCAACCTTTGATTTCTCTATGAAAACTCTTCACCTCCTGTTCCAACTTTTATTTGATCTTTTTAATACTACTTTAATACTATCTGATGTGACCAGGCCTCATTCGAAACACACAGAATAAATCAACCTACAAAAGCAGCAAAGTTTGCACGGAAATTATATTTTTCAATGCAAATGATGTTACAACAGACGGACGAAACATGGAATACACACAAAAAAGAAATGGTCATATATTTGCAAATGTATTTATTGCTTCACTGGTTAAATTAAACCAGCATGGTGTGATAAGATAAGATAAGATAAGATAAGGTAAGGCAAGATAAAAATAGATAAGATAAAAAAAAAGGTAAGAACAGATAAGGTAAGCTAAGATAAGATAAGAAAAGGTAAGATAAGATAAGATAAGATAAGGTAAGGTAAGACAAGAAAAGATAAGAACAGATAAGTTAAGATAAGATAAAATAAGGTAAGGTAAGATAAAAATAGATAATATAAAAAGGTAAGGTAAGGTAAGAACAGATAAGGTAAGATAAGATAAGATAAGATAAGGTAAGGTAGGATAAGGTAAGGTAAGGTAAGATCAGCTCCAGCTGCAAAATACAAAACCAAAGTGCAAAGAGAAACATTTAAGTGTGAAATTTTTCATCTAAAATGTGTTCAATCATCCTGTTCTTGTGACTTGGCTTTTACTTCCATCCTGCCTTTTATGTACTTCTTTAATGAATGGTGTATTAATGCCAAGCACTAAACAGTGTTTATACATGTGATGAAAATAAACTTACGGTTGACGAACTGCTGCTCCTCATATGACAGGATGCTGCTAAGGTGGGCGCCGTGCATCCGACACTCCCTCTCAGCAGCGTCCCAGGTCCGACGGTGTGTGAAATACTTATAGCAGTGAGACTGAAACTTCTGCCAACCAAATCCACATACTTCAGTGTCTACAGAGAGGAGAAAAGGGGGAACGTTTTGACAGTTTAATTGTTAACACTCCATAAAGGTTTATTTGAATTACTATAGTATCGAGTGTATGATGTCCAGTTTCTAGTCTGTGTAGCCTGAACACAGTTTTTCATGTTTATCATAATTATTCTACTACATCCAGTGTACAGCAGGCATATTTTACTGCTAGACATAGACCATTGTTAAACCACTCTACTCCTATTTATTATTTTGTCAGATACTGAATTCAACGTTGGACCTGTTCTGTAGGAAATAACACTAACCACTGTGTCCAAAACTGAAAGAAAAGAGAAGACTTTATTGCAAGCAAGGATTTAAACTCAATAAATAAGAGTCAATACAGCAAATGTGCAATGACCAATAAAAGGTACATTAAAAATACGTCAGCAGCCCTTAAAGCTCATTCAGGCTAAGAAAAAGACACAAAAACAGCTGCACAACTGGAAACAATGACAGGAAAAGATGCTTAAAGGTTTAGGTTTAGGTCAATTAAAGTATACATAGCACTGTTTAGGGTGAACTGTTTATTCTTTTTCCACATATATTCATCTGCAATGCACTGATACGTCCTCTGGGGTCTTTGGGACGAGTACAATAGTGTAGAGTTACATGATCGGCATCAGCTGTGAGCTTTAACTCTAAGGTTGAATGTCGTCAGTTTATTATGTTTCATATGCCAACATTTTAGGAGAAACTACAAGAAAAGAGCAGCTGATGACCAAACACTTGAAAATAATAACCACCTACACAGCAGTAACAGTAGCAACCAGGACGAACATTGGAGGTTATGTTTTTGCCAGCGTTTGTTTATTGGTTTGTGTACAAGATAACTCGAAAAGTTATGAATGGATTTTGATGAACTTTTCAGGATAGGTTGGTAATGGCAAGATCTGGAAATGATTACTTTTTGGAGGTGATCCGGATCACCGTCTGGATCCAGGAATTTTTTAAAAGATTGTCTATTACTTATTATTGACGCTGTTGTAGTACTAACAAATGTCCACCAGATGGCAGTGGAAGTCCTGTTTTCTCATATTGATGTT
>JAPSES010096695.1:0-20392 GCA_029822895.1 Maxillicosta whitleyi | reverse complement strand
TAGATAGATAGATAGATAGATAGATAGATAGATAGATAGATAGATAGATAGATAGATAGATAGATAGATAGATTGATAGATTGATAGATTGATAGATTGATAGATTGATTGATTCTAGTAGTAGGAGTGTGACAAATGTTGAATATTCAGGGTCCTTTTTTTGACCTATTGCGCCCTCCATTGAATATTAACTAATGTTTCATTCATTACAAGTCTCAACATGCAAGTTACATCAAACAATAAATACAAAATAATCATGACAATAAATGAATACAAAAAAGATAGCCAATATATATATTTTTTCATTTTTGTGTGTTATTCTGGCCAACTTTAAGTGGTCTAAAGATAACTCTGCTCATGCCATGGTGTAAAATATGACAGTATTGAGAAAAAAAGGAGTCTATTTTACAGTGACTATAGATACACAAAGTCTGTGCTCTAAACTACAAATGTCCACATCTAAAGAAACAACAACAGCACAAACACATTATTCTTATTCTTAAAATTACCTTTATTTAACCAGGAAAAAAAGTTTTGATTTAAAATCTCTTTCTCAAGAGTGTCCTGACCAAAACAGCAAAAGTTACACAAAATATTACGCATTAATATTTACTGCAGAACATTTTATTTCTCATTCAGTGTTACAGCAAAAATAAATAACATTTCATAATTTTGATTACAAATGTGACAAATAGTAGAAAAAGTAACATGAACTAGTCCAATAATAACAATAATACAATAATAACAACCAATCAATCAATACAGACATAAATAACATAAAATAAGAGAAATAAATAATCAAGTAAGTAAATAAATAAATAAATAAAAAATACATCAATAAATAAGTGTGCACAGAAATCAATAGCAACAGTAAAATGGATAAATTACACAATAGATAAATAAATAAATAAATGTGGATAGAAATAAATAGCAACAGTAAACTCCATAAATTATACAATAGATAACTAACTGACTAACGAACTAACTGTTGGATTCATTTTCTATTAATCTTACTAAATGACGAAACAACAGACCATGAGTTCAAGTTATGTCTTTAAGCTTGCAAGACTCACAGCTTGTTGAAACCTCCCTTTTATTCCCATGCAGGTTCAAAGACAGTAAGACAGAGGGAGTTACAAAAACTACAAAAACTGGTTATAACTGGCTCTTTGTTATTAAATTAGCTGGTCTTCATATTTTTGACCTTGACATTCTTTGAACAGTTAAATAAGAAACAGAGACATTCTCTCAGTTTGCAGTGAGAACAGATAAAACCAGTGTGTCTGCTATCAGTAGATGAGTTCGGACTTCCTTCCTGATCAGTTCCCAGGGGTCAGCACTGTGGCCCTGAAAAAAACAAAAACAACAAAAAAAAAAACAACAAAAAAACAGACAATCTGTATTAAAAGTGTGTTCATTGCATAAATATAAAGACATATATCCACGCAGAAAGACCAACAGATGTAGCCTCACCATTTGCGAAAGTGAGAGTCTCTTGAAATACATGTTCAACTTCTTGTTTTTCCTCATGTGGCTGTGGCTCCCAATCTGAATGACAGAAACGGACAGATTTTTAGAAATACAGTTGTTTGACTTCACTTTCTTATCATCGTTCCCTTAAACCAGGGGTTCTCAAAGTGTTGAGGGATGAGGGCCGATATAGAAATCCAGCCGCTGAAGGGGTGGGGGCAGAAATAAAAGACTGAAAAATACATTCAATTTGCAGTATTGTAGTAAGAAAATACCGCAGGTTTAGTATATAATGACAGTCAAGGTTATTTACAAAGATATTAAATTGTTTAGTGTCATTTACAGGTGTAAGTTCATCAGCCCATTAATTTATTTCTTGGTTACTGAGGGCCGCCAGAAATGTTTCAGAGGGCCGCCATTGGCCCCCGGGCCGCACTTTGAGAACCACTGCCTTAAACCATCCAAACATAACCGCCAGGGGTTGGTACACTAAATAAAGTCGTGCGTAATTCTGACACTTACGCATGAGCGCAGGCCGTGCGCTTGTTGGGTCACAATATTCACAAAGTTCTCCACTGTGGTCTCCTCCCAAGATGCAGAGATTTGGTCCTCCTCAAACAGGACCGCAATCTCCTCCAGAAGCTGCACCACAAAAGCAAGCCGATCCTCAGCCTGGAAGTGAAGGATAACGGAACATTTTCAGTTGAATCTTTTCCCATTTTTATCCCCAGAAGTGGAGTTTCTCCGCAGATGATACTCACTGATGCTCTGAATGCGTGTCTGTAGAGCGCATTAGGGAAGGCCACCGTGCTCTCCTCCTCATCCCCGGAATGATTTGCCTGCATCACACAAACGTATCATGAGCTGAAGTCCTCTGTAAAGTAGATTAACTGCTAAAATTAATATTAAGAAGTCAACTTACCATGGTGTCGAGCAGAGTCAGAGAATTTTGACTGTATTGTCTGAATTTCTGATTCATCCATTTACAGCTGAATGAGGAGCCCGTGCTGTACAGACTGACAAAGACACACGCCAAAAAGATCTTGTTGAACATTTTTCTTCTTAACTTGAAAATAAATTGTCGTTATGGAGTTGATCCTACACTTCTGTTGTTGGTATTTGATCCATTGTCTTGCGCTCTGTGCCTGCAATTTATCTGGTCTACCTGAAAGGGCGCACCTCCTTTCGCTTTCCTGACATATATACTGAAAAATCTTTGTGGGAAGACTGGCTTTCATACCATTTAAAAGCATTTACCAAATTAAAACGAATATAATTCAACACATTTCGGACTAACACACAACAAAACAATAGAACATATAATATTATAATAGACTTGAGAATAATGATCTAGTCTCATACCATCGTATAAACAACTTTTTTTTTGCGTAGATTTTTTAAAACACTTTTCAATGACATTTTAAGTGACCTAATTATTATTAAATGTAGCTTAATTCAAGTGCTCATAAATAAGTGCTTAAAGAGGTTATAACATCTTAATAAATAAGGTGTAGGCCTATTGATATAAAAGTGTTTTTCAAATTTGGATTAAAAGTAGGATCACTTTTAGTTTTATGTTTGTTTTATTCTTCTTCTTCTTCTTCTTCTTATTATTATTATTATTATTATTATTATTATCATTATTATCATTATTATTATTATTATCATTTTTATTATTCAGTACAGTGCAGTTTCAGTTTATTTCAGGCACAAACACAATACAAAACATAGGGGAAAATAGCAATACTTATTAACAAAATGAACAAAAAAAAAAAAAAAAGAAAAGAAAAAACATATCTTATATCATTATAACATCTATTATGATCATTCTTGCGTATTTTCCCCACATTTTTGGAATTAATTTAACACTGAATATATGAAAATGGTTCATTTATGTTCTGTGTGATTTATAGGACAAATCATGATCATAATCTGCTTTTAATTTAATTAATTTAATTAAAACAAGGGCGCGTATAGGGGGTTTGTTCCTGCGCTCAACACTTGCACGCTGCGCTTTCCATAGTGAAAATGAAAGTGATTGTGGACAGTGACATTCATTACATCGGCAGTGAAAGCCACAGTCAAAAGATGGCTGACTCTGGAATGTTACACAACTGGAATGTTGTAGGTATGCACAATGACGTCGTGTTTGTGTTACCTGTATGTCGTCATTGAGTTATAGCATCTTGAAACGAGCCTCGCAATGCACTAAAAGGTTAGAGATTCATCACATTTTAAATTAGATTAGATTAGATTAAATGACACAGAACTTTACTGATGCCTTAGGAACAGCCCTACGGAAAATGAAGTTTTACTTTGCATTATATTATTTTTTTAAACCATACAATGTTACTGTAATACATTACTTCCTGTGTTGTTTTCACTTTAGTCTTTAAGCTTTTATTGAGAAAACATCTGTCAGTTGATTTTAACCATGTTAGGTTGAAGAGACAGAAATTTGGGAGTAAAAATACTGTGAAATAGAATAATTTATTGTCATTGTAAATCATCCATACAATGAAATTTCTTCCATAGCCTATATACTATTATGAACCCTTAAAGACCCAGTGCTACTTTTGTGGCAATTCCAAAACATTTTTTTCTACATATTTAACCCTTCTTAAGTGATTTATAACCATTTATTTTAATATTATATTTTTTTAGTTTTCGTTGGGTTTTTTTTCTGTGTAAATCATGTATTTGCCTATATCAGCACATTTTACCACACACTGAAATTCAACCTCTGCTTTCAACCCATCTCTAGAACATGCAGTTAACACACCACACACTGCAAACTGGGAGCAGCAGGCTTGCCATAGCAGGTGCCCAGGGAGCAAATGGGGGGTTGAGTGCCTTGCTCAAGGGCACACCATCCAACAACTTTTTCTACCCGTCCATGGAATCTAATTGGTAACCCTTCAGTCACAAGCCCTCAGGGCCAAGGCTCCTACATGTTCATTAAAGTTATACCAGAAACTGAGAAGAAAAAGTGACATTTTCTGTCAAATATATTATTAACCGAACATAAACCAGTGTCTCCATTCACTGTCATTGATCCAACTTCATGGGTTTTACTGGTGAATCAATCAATCAATCAATCAATCAAAGGTGATAAACTGTATTTTAGACCAGTTATTTACATGTATCAATAGGATAGAGCAACAGGTATTAAACTGTTTAAATCAGTAGATGTTATTGGTTGCTTGGGTCTTTATGGATTAAATATGCAGTTATTGACAAACTAAACTGCCAACATATGTGTAATGTAGCCATAATCTAAATAATTTCTATGGCAAGAGATGCACAAATAATTTAAAACTGATCCAGACATGTTTTCCTGAAGCACTAAGAAAGGCTTTCATGTGAACAGGCTGATTTGATCTTTTTCTTTTCCATTTACTTTACTTTGATTGATTGATCGATTGATTTGGATTGATTGGATTTACAATTGTAAAGCATCCAAGTGGAAAATGACACTCAAGTCCACTATTCTTCCTCTGACATGAGTGCATGTGTTTTTTTTGTTTTTTTTTTTAAATGTTGCCCAAAAAAATTGGAATAATTTTGTTTTCAGATGCATTCTCCTTTTTGTTCCTATTTATATCAATAATCTCCATAGTACTGAGTCCCAGTTATATTTTATCTTTCAAGAATAAATCCCATTTTCACAATAATTTCTTAAGATGATGTAAACATTTTATTCCAATTTTATGGGCAATGAATAATATAAAATATCAACTTAATACGAAGATTTAAAAAATTATAGGTTTAAAATGCTATTCGCTGTGTTACGTCCAATAAAATTTGATAATATAGGTTACTATAGGACTATAACTGAATGAAAATCACAGATTTACTATAGTCTATTGCAATTCCTTGTGTTAAAATGTAGTCCACTCTATCATTATGTACCTCCAGTGTATTTATTGCGGGTAGGTAGAAAGCTTGAGGGTTTCGACATTATGTTGGTTCTGAAGAAATGGACAACCCCTCTTTGATGTCATTAAGTTAGTTAGAGAAAATGGTCTGTTGTTAATTTTGGTTTTATATAAACCCATTTCTGCCTGAAGGTTTGCTAAAACTAACTGAGTTCGTTTTACCAAAGCAACTATGGGTGTGAAAACTTTTTGAGCTGTCTAGTTACTCTGGCAGGGCAGTACAAGGAACATGATGTCCTCACATGTCAGCAACAACAACATCAGCACGCTCAGAAGCTATGCTGCCTTTAGGGTCACTGTGTAATTTTAGGATTCATCATATCTACTGCTTCTACCAACACTACCTTCTTTTATACTGCTCTAACACTACTTAATCATGCATGTAATATATTATGTATGTAATATATTATGTAAACTCTTATGGTGGACCTTATCATGTTTACAAATATCACGTATAGGCACTAATAATGATAATAAAGTAACACATGACGCATAATAATAGCATATACTGACATTTGTCGTAAAATAAAAATATTTTAGCATTTGGTTAAGAATTATTCAAACGTTCTCAATATCCCTACAAGTTTTTTGGATTAGAAGAATAATTAAGACATGGGGTCAGAAGTATTTTCCAATTTTCCGAGTTTATTTGAATGCATCATCGATCTAGTCAACTTCCCATGATGCACTTGTTCCGAGTTGGATAGTGGTGAGAGAGCGTTTCAGCTCCGGCTCACAGAAAAACAAACCACTGATAATTGTGACGATATGAGCTATGGAAGGCATCTCTACGGACTGAAGGGCATTTAATGGACTACAGCCGACATAAACTGCAGCGTTTTGGACTTTATTGGCAAGTTATCTTACCTGTTTTGGTAGGTAAGAGAGCGGAGTAATCTGCTAACATTGTAGCTAATTAGTTGCTGTTGACACTCTAAAGCCAGCGTTATGGCTTGTTTTAATGTCATGTAACTTTACTTCCGTTGGTTATTGAGTTTCTTTTCCTGTTCTCTCTTTATATTTGTATAGTTTATTATCTCTTCCGTTGTGTTTCAGTATCTATACACGCCCAACGCTAAAGCTAATACAATACATGCAACTCGAAGTCACTCAGTGCAGGGAGATTACAGAGATGAGACAGGATTTATGTAACGTGACATCTCTAGACTTTATGAAGCAATCATCTAGCTAACAAGATGTATGTATTTTAAAGCGTTGCACATTTGTTACTACTGTATCTAAACCCATTTGCTCGCTAAGTAACATTTACTCTATTTTGACTGGACGTTTCTACTTAAAGCTGCATTTGTGAGTATTCATCTTGCTGTGATTAACAACAACGAAATTTGCATGATTGATTACCTGTATTCAGTTTTCGCCGAGTAATTTATGATAAGGGAACTAAGTTGTAGACCGTTTGTAGCTACTTCCCTGGCTCACAATCAGCGCCTCACATGACCCAGTGGCAAAGTGGAAACCATGAAATTGCAGATCTGTTGCAGAATACAGTCCCGTGGTTAAAAATGTAAAGATAGCTTCGTGCTGCACGTAGTAATAACTGTGAGGAAGAGAAGGAAAAAATAGAGAGAAGAATGTCCTCATCATCACATGTTTTTCCCGTCTGACACACAATCTTGCACTACTTGTTTATCCATCTCCAATGTCGTCTAATAGGAAATCAGCTTTCAGTCAACTGTAGTGTAGCAACTGGTTGGTAACCTTGTTTTGTCTTGGTGTTTTTCAGATTGCCATGTCTAAGTAAGCTGTTCCAGGAAATGCCATGTTATCTACACAGATGCCAGATGCGCCATCTGAGGCTAAAGATGTTAAACAGGTAAAGCAGTCTTGGTATAATCACTTTGATTCTTATGGTGTATTTGCTTTCATATTCATTTGTTGATTCTTTGGTACTTCTCTTGGGGGTGAAGGAGGTTATCTTCATTGAGTAGTTTTGTCCTTGAAGTTGTGGTATTTGAATAGTATTTATATTGTAGTATGTATCATTGTTATATCTATACTCAACATTGTTAAACATTTCCCTTTTGAATATAGTCACATGAACAATTTATATGTTTTTGAACCATTATCATAATAACCTATCAGATGTTATTTCATGGTCAGAGTACCCCCAGACAAAGAGTAGCATTCCGTTATTTCAATGAAAACAAAGCTTTGGATTAACTGGTCTGAAATTCCTCTCACTCATTTAATTTAAATTTAGTGTTCTTTGTGTCTCGTTGTGGTTCATGCTCCAGTTTATTTTAGAAGTAGAGTTTCCGTTAACTTCACTTACAATACTTCTGAGCAGCGTCGAGAGAGAAGTAAATCTTAATATCTGAAAACTGAAGTAGCACTTACTACAGGTGTTGCTGGAATGTTGACCTCTAGACTATTTAGCAAATTGATTCTAAATGCATTGTATCAAATAGTTCTACTGATCTTTGAAGCAATTGTTTATTTAGCCTACAAATGTGGTTGTGCTTGCAATTCTAATTTAAGATGGAACGTTTATTACACAATTATACTTTTTTGTAATTGTCAGTGCCAAAAGTTTTTTTTTTTTTTTTAATTAGAAAGCCCTCTTTAAGACTAAATGCTGCTTAGTCAATCACAGCCAAAGTGTGCTCCAGTACTCATTGTAGAGAGTAAAGTGTTCAGTGCAAAACCTGTTCCAAAATGTAGGTCTGTATGTGCATTTTCTTTTTTGTTACATGTCAAGTGACACCAGGTATCACCTCTCTTTTTGCAATTTACAGAATGTGTTTTGTAAACATATGCCTGGTTGTTTTTTTTTTTGTTTTTTTTGTTTTTAGCTTTACACGATAACATCTTTGACTGTGTGTTTGTGAATATGTTTGTTTTTGAACTGGATGTGTGCTTGTGCAAAGTAGTCATATTGCTAACAGCAACTATGTTAATGTCTTAAAAAAACCTATGTTGTCACATAGATCAAAGAGAAATTGGCACTATCACTCAAGGCCTTGCAGAAGCGATATGTAACATCAGATGCCGTGGTAACTAGTGAAGATGGAGATGCAAACTTGCTCTGCTGTGCCCTGGAAGCCATCTTCATCCATGGCATTAAAAGCAAGTACATCGGGGTGGGAAATGGGAGCCGAGGTAGAAAAGGAGACAGAAAACCCCTCCCCCAGCCTGTTTTCTGGAGCCTTCTTAAGACTGTAACACACCAGTAAGTTAAAATGAAACCACATTCTTCAATTGATGTCATATTAACAGTGATTAAATTATCAACTGTAGCTATAACCTGCAAAGACCTTTAACAAAATAATTTATAATGTGATCAAAATAAAACTCTTTCTGTTAAATCCACAGTGATGTGATCACAGAACTGGAAAAGCTCACTTTTGTGAGCACAGATGTGGGTCGTTGCCGAGCATGGCTGCGGTTGGCCCTCAACGATGGGCTACTGGAGTGCTATCTGGCATCACTATTTCGGGAGAACTCCAAGCTTCAGGCTCACTATCAGCCAAGTGCCCTGCTCCTAAACACGGAGGAGAGAGAAGTACTCCTCAGTTACCTCCAGGGACTGGGCTCACTTACATTTAACCTTTCTTACAAGTCTGCTGTCCTCAAAGAATGGACTACTACACCATTGGCTCTTGCTGGACTCTGCCCTCTGTCCCAGGCAGAAACTCTTGAAGTGTCCGTCAATGGCGGAGTTGTTGCTGGTTCAAAATCGGTGTATAAAGAGTCATGGGATACAATGTCTCAGTCATCTGGCTCTTCAGATGTATTGGATATGCTGAGAGGGTGCCCAGTGCTTCAGGAAGAGAGTGGATCAGGTCCGTTGCCAGAAGGTAGAACTGGTCTCAGTTCATCTAACTTGAGCCTTGACACCACAGGCTCCTCTCAGCTCTCCTCCAGCTTAAGCTCTGATAGCCTCATACAGGGGCAGGACCCCCGAAGCCCTCCAGGTGAACAGTGGTCATCCAGTGACCTGGAAGTGTCTGTTGTCAACACCTGCACCAGGAGGCCACAAAAAGAGTAAATGCCTTTTTTTTTTGTTATGAAACGTGACAGAAATGTTGCTTTATTAGAAAAAAAACATTCATTTGAATTTTAAGCTCTAATGTAAACTGTGAAAGGTGGTGAGAATTTATCAAAGCACCCAGAAAATGTGTTACATAAGCATGTTATTAAAATGAAGTTATAATTGTTTCTGTCAGGTTTTGGATAACTGTACACGTAGATCTGTCTTGTGAATGTTGCATTTGCTGCTTGCTTGAAGCTTGATGAAAATATTGACACCAAAGGCCACTGCAGCTCATTCAGCAAAACACTGAAATTAGGAATTTTAAGTATTAAAGTTGCTTTGGAAGTTGAAAAAACATGAAAGAAAATTCAAATCCTTTTCTGTGTTTGGAGCATCACTGAAGTCTGGCTCAATGTGGCCCACTCTAATCCAAACCTAACTTTGCATGAATTGCATAATAAAAAAAATATTTTAATCATAACTTATACCACTTCAGTGTTGTTGAATAAATACTTTCATTGTAATCTCTCAGAACATTATTTATATGAATCCTCTGTTATGTTTCTGCAGCTTCAGAAAGTCTCCTGACTTTCGGGAGAGTCAGGACCACTGCAGTCAGGACTCTATGCGTGAAGACTCCTTTGTTTCCAGCACAGGTCCAGACCAGTTCTCTGAGAATGCCATTTTTAGTGGGTCTGACAGTGAGACCCCTACAACACCATCACAAGAACAGGCAGACCAGCTCCATAATTCTGCACCTTCCGAGTCCACACCAACATCAGTTGAGTTAACGTCATCAAGCAATGAGAACCATATTATGCTCTTCTCTGAAATGTCCATTAGCAACTCCTCTGAGCTCCCCTTGGACTCTGATACATGCTCTACAGTTAAAAAGTCTGTAGAAGAAGTAAAAAATATCGATGACCAGGACAAAAATGAGCTTTTTACAGAAGAAGAGAGTTTAACAAAGAGCCTCTCGGAGTCTTCATTACACCAAGGTGCACGGCGCTCTACCAGCATCCTAAGCAGGAAACTGTCATCAGAATCCCTATCAGTGAGTATATTTTAACAAATAGGTTCTTGTTAGAAAACAAAAACAGCCTTAATGTATAAAAATAACAATAGGGTTGTGAATTATTTCATTATCAGTTACCAATTTAGACATTTTGTTGTGGTTTTGACCTATGAATGTGCACAGGCATTCAGCTGATTTACCATATAACATACCAGATTCAGACAATTAACTACGGCTTTCAGTGATCAAACTTTGGTTCAGGTTTTCCCTTTAATCAAACAGGGATTCATTGAAGTCACATGGGTCTGTTAAGAAAGAAAAAAAAAGGGTGGGGGTTGTATATTGTGAATTTCCACTGTCGCTCTAGTTGGACACTCAGGAAAAAAGTACACAGCACACTTCCTGTACGGTAATCTGCTTATTGCAAAACTTACAACATTACATGGAACTCCAGAATATGTAACACAGTTCAAATAGTGACACATTTGTTCTTTTTTATAGTACTTGAACGTTAATAAAAAAGAGACCATTCATTATAGCTTCATCTAGTTCGCACTCTTCTAACCTCAAAAACACATGATAGAAACAGGAAGTGTATGCACACCATCCACTTAGCAATAAACTTGGCTCAGTTATGTTCACTCAGAGCTCTATCAAACATGAAACAGCAGCAGTATAGAAAATATTTGGTAAATTTGTTTCCCAATGGCCTGGTTCACCAAATAAAGATACTTTTGTTATTTGTTTTGCAGCATTCTCGTTCGTGGATCTCGGAGGATGACATCTACAAACCTCATCTGGAGGACATGTCGGATCAGGATGAGATGGCCCCTTCTGCCATCAGTGCACCAGCCCCTGAGCCCAAGGTCCTCCCGTCTCCTCCCAGTGTCATCCATCGCAGACAAATAGGTATTCTGACTCTATATTCTGAGTATTTAGAATTAAATCAGCAAACTCTTTGCTACACAAGAGGAATAGAACTACATGTACTTCACCATCAGACAAGCACAGATTACTCCATACTGTGACTACAAAGATAATATTAAATCACTGAGTTTATGGTGCATTAAAAAGCAGTGCATAAAAAAGATAGAAGTTCTCTGCAAATGTCAGACAAACCAGTGAACATTGGTTTTACGTAAGGAATCAGGTCAGGAAATTTGGTTACAGTCGTTAACTTTATGGTGGTCAAAGGTGTGTCAAACACAGCTATGAACTGCAGGTTTTCTGAGTTCACTCATTACCTCAGCATTTTCCATCAGCTATAAATATAGAAAACACCTGAAGTGACATCATGAATTGAATGAGATTGTGTTTCATGGACTTGCATCACACCTGACTTTCCACCTGAGGAATGTTACTTGAATCAGTCACATGGGTTTAGAGCGATTTAAAGATAACTCGAAAGAAATGGCATTACTGTAGAACTTTGTGGAGAACTATAAAATAGACTCTGGGACAAGACACTCACTCATATTTGTACCATTAATTAAATATATACTTATTATCTGACATTGGAACCATTTGTACTCTAAATCATTTTAACCTCAATAGTTCAGATGTTTCAAGTTGCATCTGGACTTAATATGACAGCATTTATAATTTTCAAGCAATTAATGTTAAAATCAATCAGAAGTAAACAATATTCAAAATGGTCTAGTTGCAGTAAACCGTGACATTTAACATAATCAGTCTAAAGCTGACTGTCAGTAAACACTTCAACTTTAAAATAACAAACTTATTCATTATTAGGTAAGGTATTTATTCAGAAAAAATGCACAGAAAGCTCTGAATAGATAATAGAAGTTATTGTTACAGTCACAAAATGTATACTTGAACCTGTTATTTCATAAAACATTTCTCTAAGGTCACCTGTTACATAGTTGGTTGATGAGGATATAAATAGTACAAGGACCAGTTTGTTTTACCCTGAGTGATTGTTTTACACTGAGTGGTTTATGACAGATTCATGTGATGAGAGTTTATATTATCCTGGTGTTAATATGGGTGAGAGTAAGGGATACAGTGGACTTTCTTTATGAGCTCAAATGGTCATTATCTGTTCATCTTCACTTTAATTATATGCGTAGTGTGGCAACAGTAGACTGTACTGTTATACCAAATATTACCACTAGGTGCTGCACTTCCACTTTACAGATACAGATACAGTTTTACACTTTATTGTAAATTATTTTGCATATTCCTTGGTTTTGGGTCACAGATCCTGAGGATACCCCAGACTCCACTTTAAGAAACACAATGCTTTGGTACTATTAATACATTTTGGTAAAATTTATTTATTGTGAAATCAAGATCAAACACAGTTGTGATGAAATCAGTTTTGACATTTGGTCTCTAATTTAAAACTTATATGCTATTTTTTTTTCTTTCATTTTCCATCATTTTTCAGGGCTTTCTAATCCATTTCGTGGATTATTGAAACTTGGTCACCTTGAACGACGTGGTACAATGGGAATGTGGCGTGACTACTACTGTGAGTTGTCGCCCTTTGAGTTCCGCCTCTATGTCAATGCAGAAGAGCGGACATGTTACGATAACTGCTCTTTGGTGCGATGTGAGGAAGCTCGCATAGCATCGACTGAGGGTCGCTTTGAGTTGGCCTTTCCTGGGAAGCGACTGTACCTCAGAGCAGCCAACCAAGATGAAGCTGAGGATTGGGTGGACCGAATAGTTGAGGCTGTCAATAAATGCAGGCCAGCATCTCGTTTTGATGACCAGTGGGTGATGATTCAACAAACCTGTGAAAATGCTGTTGATGAACACACATCCCCTACCTCTGCCCCGTCCAGCCCCGAGCGAGGCTTCTCATCTTATGACTCGGGGATAAGTGTAGGGCAGGACGCTCCTCCTCCACAGGCATTTGAATGGACACGCACGGTTGATTTGGAAACAGATGCTATCAAAGAATCTGTTCTGTACCTCTCTACAGATGCTGAGGCTCGGACATGGGTACCTTTAGTCTTTTCTCTTTCCTTAGAGGCTTTGAAAGGTTTCAAGATTCAAGAGGGAAGAAAGTTTATGCGGATAAATCACTCTATTGAAGAAATTAGGGATGTGGTGCCTGATGTGTCCTTAGGTGGCCCGGCCTGTTTTAAAGTCTTAACCATTAGGGACACACTTAGACTCAGGGCAGAAAATGGTGACGAAGCACGTTTGTGGAGGGTTCTGATCCGTGGAGCACTCGACTCGTACTTGGAGAGTGGGGACGATGGCACCTCGGAGGAGCCAGTTGTAGCACGCTTGGAAATGGCTGGAAACCTTCACAGACTTGTGCAGCACAGACTAAAAGAAGATGGAACACTTTTAAGTCACCTCTGCACAGTCCCATCAGAGAAGGGCCTGGACAGCCAGAACTTCAAGTGTGCAGGTAAGTTGTTTTTTTTTTTCCTTCTTGACTCAATTAAGCAGCTTAATTCAGGCAGATGTATTGTATACATGATAGTCTTAGGTGTTACCCGTATTTTCTGTTATTTGATTTGCCTGTTCATGGTGGTGAGTCAAAGGTCTTTTCTATCACGTACAGGATGTCCTCAGCAGATTGGCCCGTCTTTGGGCAGAGCCAGGTTATGTGAGTTCTCAGGCCAGTACTACTGTGACTCGTGCCACCAGGGAGACACCACCATCATCCCTTCACGCATGGTGCATAACTGGGACCTCACACGACGAGAGGTGGGTGCAGTATATCTGCAGACTTTTTAATTCACATACAAAACACATTTGTGATCTAGGAACATCTATTGTTGTTGAAATGTGCGTAATATATTTGATGTTTCAAAGGTTACTGCAATTGAGCATAAATAAAACTGAGGTGTACAATGTTGCTCACCATGTCAGTAATCATATCTCAGTGACCTTATTTTGTCGTGTCTTGCCAGGTCTCTAAGAGAGCACTGCGGCTGCTCGCTCAGGTAGAACAGGAGCCTTTGTTGAACCTGGAACAGCTGAACCCGGAGCTGGTGAAGCATGCAGACTCCATGGCTCAGGCCCACACTCTGAGGCAGAAACTACGCTTAATGGGCGACTACCTGCTCATCTGCCGCAGTGGAGCCTGGAAGAAGCTACAAGCTGTGTATGGTTTACACTTTAAAGGTTTTTTTTTGTGAATCTTCTGATGTTAATAATAAATACTTTTACTGTTGTAGTTTGTTGCATACTATAGTACATTTCTTTTTCTCTCTCCAGAATGGGACAGCGGTCGTACCTGTTGGAGTCCAGCCACCTGTACAGTGTCATGGACCTACGACAGGTATAAAGCTTCACCGAATACATTAGGTCACTGCTCCTGTGCCTACTTGACCCTGATGTATGAATTTTTAAGTTGTCTTTTTGTATTTCAGATAGCAGAAGACCAATATGCAACCTTTCTGATTACAATGGCACAGTACGCCTCCAACCATGTGTTCCAGTGTGACCTGTGCACGCAGCGCGGCTTCATTTGTCAGACCTGCCACTCCAATGAAATTATCTTTCCATTCCAGTTTGAAAGCACCACACGGTACGTTATCACTGCCAATATTAAGCTTGTCTTTCAAAAACAGTCGGTTTTCTGCGGTAGGCACAAGCCTATTTGACTACTTCTACTGATCAAATACAGCCATTTGATCATCTGCAGTATTGTGTTGACAAGGTTATGCAACGTCACAACATTTATTTCTGCAACTTTTGTTATTTTTACACTTAATGTTGCTGATCTTAGACCTGACCAACTCAAGCAACCCCAGATCATAACACGCCTCCATAGGCTTACACTGTAGGCCACTGGTTCTCAACTCCAGACCTTGTGACCTAGTGTCCTGCATGTTTTAGATCAGGGGTCACCAATCCTGGTCCTCGAGGGCTACTATCCTGCATGTTTTAGATGTTTCCCTCTCCCAGCATACCTGACAGTCATTACCAGGCTTCTCTAAAAAAATGCAGGATAGTAGCCCTCAAGGACCAGGAATGGTGACCCCTGTTTTAGATAGTTCCCTCTTCCACCACACCTGGAAGCCATTACATCGTTATCAGGCTTCTGCAGAGCTGGATGATGAGCTGATTGTGAATTGATTCAGGTGTGCCGGAAGAGGGAAGGATCTAAAATATGCAGGACAGTGGGTCACCAGGCCCAGAGTTGTGAACCACTGCTGCAGGTACCAGGCATGACAACTTTGCAGCACCTGGAGGGTTCAAATACAAACTTTTCAAACTATTAATGCCCAAATACACAAAGAAATGAACCACAGACTAATAAAAGTGTGTTGAGCAAAATATGACGAAATAATTACACAAAAGTACATGTATCCTTATTTATGTTGCCATCTAACTTCTTTGAAGAACATGCATGTGATTTCAAAAATACCCTTTGCGCGGTCACCCTGAAGATACATTTTTGTTTTTCTCCAAACCAGGTGTCAGGATTGTAAGGCTGTGTTTCATCTGACCTGTAAAGCCCCAGGACAATCCTGTCCACGCTGTTTGCGAATGAAGAAATACCTGGAGAGGGATCTGCAAGACTGAGCACCGCCAGTAGGCCGCTGTCCCCTGAAGTAGCCCTTTAACACAAAGAAACATTACAGAATATTGAAACGAAATCTAGCTTTTACATGAAGTAACCTTAAGTGCAATTATGAAAGCGACATGCCTGACTTAACTGACCTAAAACCCAACACATCAAAGAGCACGGCGTAAGAACCAGAGTGCTACAATAGCTGAACTCGCTTGTGTTACTTTAGACACACAGTGAGCCTTATTGGGTGACGTTAACCTAACACAGCCAATTGTTACTGACCAGTAACTTTCATACCTCTACGAATTCTGATTCAGCTGTGCCATGACATCAATAGTACAACTGGACACAAGTGAAGGTCATTGCCAAGAACTTTAAATACTTTATTGTGAGATTTTACTTGGTCTTATTGTGTCGACTACAATGTTGTCAACCACCATGTTTACCAGAAGAGCTCTATTGTACAATTTACATTTGTCTTGGATGCGCAAAGTGAGATATTTAAATATAATCCAGCAGTGTGGTTGGACAAAAATAATGAAAACAGCACCTGAAATGTTGTAATTAACAGATTTTGATTGTGCCTTCTTTTTTATTTAAGCTTTACACTATTTAATTCTTGGTTTGTAACTAATGCTGGGCCAAAAAGCATTGTTAAAAAAAAAATGCCAAGGCGGGCTTTTTAAATTGCCATAATGGTGACAAATTTTTGATTCTATATTAGACACTTTGATTTTTTTTTTGTTGTTGTTGTTGTTGTTGTCTGTATGTTTAAAAAAAAAAATCAATCACCAGGAAAACAAGGTTGAATGTTCTCTTAAGCATGTATTTTTTTAAGCTGGCAAAATGGGGATGTGTGTGTTTAAAAAAATACCTGTAGTCTAAACAGAGCAGAGATTTAAGAAAATAATTTGCAGAGATAATTAATGCTGTTTGTGTGGTTAGCCCCACAGAGGAAATTTATGAATCAGAAAAAACTTTGAATGATTAAAAAAAAAAAAAAAAACTCAGTGATTCTGAAGTCAATTTGTTTTTTTCAGTTTTGCTGATGTTTTGCATATTTGCACTCACTGTAGCTATGACTGTTAAATGGATATGTCAACTACAGCTCAGTTGTAATATCCTCTGGCATGTGGAATTGCACCCAATACATTCTTTGTCATCTCCAAATTTTTCTCTAACATGGAGTAGAACTAATACACAATGCATCTAGATATGTATTTGCAGAATATGCAGAGAACAAAAGTCTATGAAGGTTTACAGTGAAGTCTATTGGGGAATTTTCATAACATATCACTGAAATTGCTAACTGTGGCCTAATGCCAAGTTCAACTTACTGCAGTACTGTTATTCTTGTTTTAAGTTTATTTTATCATTTACTCTGTGTAATGTAGAAATATAAAATAAATGATGAATACAAATTGCTGTGTGGAAACTTTTTTTTTTTTTTTTAGAATGTTCAATGTGTTGCAGTTTGATGTCAGCAAGTGTGTCTTTAAAAGTTGCTAACAAAGTGTAGAACATAATAGAAGATGGAATAAAATGTTTCATACAACTAGATGATATTTTTTTGTTTTTAATTATCAGAACACACCTGAACTGGTTCAACCTGTACCAAACAAATACCTATGGATGTTTGTCATTCATATAAATGTTTGGCATGCATTGTTTTAGAAAGGTATCAAAACAGAGGTGTTAGCTATGGCTTAGTTTCATGTAGAGTAGTTGCTCCATTCCAGTGAATTACATGTATAATATCAAAACTTAATAGGTCAAAGGTCATCTCATTTCATGACAATCAAAAATCCAATATCATAATATTTAAAAGTATTGCTCAGAAGATGGATTTTAATTTGGAAATGTCAAACTTTTTTTTTTAAAATTAAATTACATTACATTTAGCAGAACTTTTATCCAAAGTGACTTATAATAGAGGAAATAAACATAGCATAGCAGATACAGGTGTGCAGGAAATATACCAATAGGTGTGATTTTAGGCCTAAGGTTAGGTTTTTGTTTTTTTCACTGGCACACGGGGTCAGATAGAGTAAACTTCTGAAAAATATGTTCATTCATGCAGTTAGTAACTGGTCGAAGATACTTTTGCACAAATTTCTGCTTCAGTTTGTGTGTGTGTGTGTGTGTGTGTGTGTGTCAGGTACTGCTGAAGTGTTGCGGAAGTCCAAGTTGCTTTGGTAGCAACACTGAGCTCATCTGTATTGTTGAATATGTGGTGTCTCATTTTCCTCTTGATGATCCCAGATGGATTCTCTGTGGGTTCAGATCAGACAAGTTGGCTGATACCATCGCTACCAAACCACATTTCTGAGTGGTTTTCATTAAAGTTTGTCAGCTGACATAAGCATGAATTGCTCTAAAATCTCCTCATAGACTGTTTATTTTAGATTTGATCAAATAAAGTGGACCAACATCAGAACCCCAGACCGTAACTGACTGTGGAAACATAAATATATTTTGATATTTTATGTATATTTCTTTCTCTGTAGACTGTAATTATCAATGGAATTGTTTTTGTTTTGTTTTTTGGTGATTACTGCAAAAAAAAAAAAAAAAAAAAATCATCACTAGCAGACCTATTTACATTTTTAAATTTATTATATTTCAATTTTATTGTTCTTCCTGTTTTATGTATGGTTTTAGTAGCTGGACTAGTTGTGCAGTAATATGTGTGACCTACAAAGGAGACACCACCAGGGATTTAGGAGCTCTTGGGGAAAAAAATATCACTTTCTGCCTCACTTAGATCTTTACCATTTAAATTATTATTATTTACCCTATCTATTTTGTTGTGGTCTTAGTAGATGGGGACTAGTGGTACAGTAATGTGTGTGGTCTATATATACTAAAGATAATTTTTTTTAAATAATTGTTTGATTGTATAATTTCATATCTTCCCTTGTTTGATGTTATTTACCTTTAGCTAATGAATGTTTTTAAAAAAAATGAAGCATTTTAGTTTTTAACTAAGCCTCTAGAGTAAATACACTTTAAACTTCCTGACGTAAATTACAAATAAATATCCACCTTTTCTACTGCATTGTCATTTTTGAGATGCGCCATTAGGAGCAGGTGTGCACGAGAGTACATGGGCGGGGCTTACTCAGGTGTGACTCAGGTGTAATCTCATTAAAATCATTATAGATTAACAACCTACAGAGCGCCAAGACCAAAGCCTGCAGACTTAAATCACACGTGTTTTTAATACCTTTGTTGACAATCAACATACCTGTTGCTGGAAAAACATGTATGTATTTTAAATAAACTGCAAAAATGTGCAAAATCTAACTAAAAAAAAAAAAAAAAAAAAAAAAAAAAGGAAAACAACGCCCTATTAATTCAAATGCAAGATAAATAAGAAAAAATTTAGGTTCTCTTTATGTGTCTGATGAAATGATCATTTAAAAAAATGCTAACTAAGCATGCTAAATGAGTGTAGTTTTTTTTTTTTTTTTAAGTATGCATACCAACAAATAACAACGACAACAAGGGATTATGGGTGGAGTAAAGACAAGCCTGTAAAACGCGTTCCGCATTCACTTCAGTAACAGAGGTCTGCCTCCGAGCTGCGGTATTTTCCTGCTCCTTTAAGAGCTCCTTCACCACTAAACATTTTTATTATTTTATTCTATTTTAAAATAAAGTAGAGCTCAGCAGGAAAGCAGACAGCCACAGGTTGAGATATTCGGGAATGGATGCTGATAGTATCCACCTGGAGAGGAGTAGCCACACGGCGTTTATCCACGACAACAGCCTGTTCGTGTGGGGAGGATACCAGGTAAGACAGCCCACCTGTGCAGCTTTAACTCGGTTAGGAGCTAAATAAGCCGTTTCCGTGGTTCCATATGGAACTAAATTCACCATATCACTATTAAAATAAACGCCATTTACATGTACGCATTTACAGACATGCATATTCCTAATGATATTATTCACTGAAAAAATAAAAATCAGGAAGTTAACTTTTACCAGATCTATATCCTGTTTGCACCCAGGATTGTGTGTGTAATGGCAGAGAACATGTGAAATCATGCATTAACATATTAAAACGCCGCTGGACTAAAAGTAGAACTTACACAGTTCAGAGCAGGAATGTCAAACATATGGCCCGCGGGCCTAAACAGGTCCTGCAGGGTTCACTCCAGCCCAAGGGAGGAATTTTGCAAAATCCAAAAGACAATGGGAGTGTGACTGAGTATTGACAAATTAAGTGTTAGATTTTAATTTGCAGATGCTTGTTACTAAATGTTTTGTGTATTTGTAGAGGCACTATGATCTGAAAATGATAATGCACACGTAGACATAATATTGTTAAAACTTGCTTATTTTTCTTAAGAATTTTCATGTTCTCCATGTATGTTGAGGTTATTCACACTTTTTCTTTAAGGATAGTTTGTAAATGTAAACATTTCCATACTGCAGTTTTACTTTTTGCACTAACACAATACAAA
>JAPSES010096660.1:7867-20400 GCA_029822895.1 Maxillicosta whitleyi | reverse complement strand
GATAGATAGATAGATAGATAGATAGATAGATAGATAGATAGATAGATAGATAGATAGATAGATAGATAGATATAATGCATGTACTGGACAGTCAGACAGATAGACACATACACACAGAGAGACAGAGAGAGAGAGAGAGAGAGAGAGAGAGAGAGAGAGAGAGAGAGAGATACACACACAAATAGACTTACGATATATCCACTCACACATCCCTGGTCTGTGCATACCTCACAGTTTCAGTCTGCAGGTGCACCTAATTAACAGTATGTATTACCATGAATAACAGTATGTATATCCATGTAAAACAGTATGTGTGCCTTAAACAATCATTTGATAGAGAGGATAAAGACTGGACAATACCAGGAATCATCGGGCTTCTCAAAGGGTGGTTCAGGGAGCTTATTATACAGGTCAATCCAGTGTGAACTGCCCTGCAAAAATCTAAATCTCACCAAGTGTATTTTTCTCATTTCTAGTCAAAACATCTCATCACACTTATTTCAAGATTTTTGTTTTTGCTTAATTCAAGCCATAAAAAAATCTGCCAATGGAACAAGTGGAAATGATCTTAGACTTATTGAAAGGAGATTTTCAAAGTCTAAAAATAAAAACAAGTTCTTATATGTCACCGAAAAGCTACTCTTTAGGTGATTATGTTAAGCTTATTTTAAGTGTGATGAGATATTTTGACAAGAAATGAGAAAAATACACTTCCTCATTTAGGATCTATGTTATGTGAAGAAGACTTGATGCAGCTATACAGCAGCTTGTATGCAACTATATGTAAAAAACAAAACAAAAACATGTTGTGACATTTACTACGCATTGTGTGGCATAAATGAGTCCTGAAAAAGTTAAAAGTCATCATGTAGATAATATTGAATATAATAGTTTTTGATAGGGCAGTGTATAAAATATTAGGAATAATGAAGGGAACTGAAGAGTCACCAGTTCAATTCCACGGACTGGCAGAAAAAAGTTGTTGGCTGATGTGCCCTTTAGCAAGGCACTTGACCCAATGTTTGCTCCCCGAACACTTCCTATGGCAAGCCCGCTGCTCCTAATTTGCAGTGTGTTCCTGCATGTTCTATAGATGTGTTAAAAGCAGAGGTTAAAGTTCAGTGTGTACTGTATACTGACAATACAGGATCTTAATCTTAATTGTCAAATAAACCCTGGTAGGATAGTCATTTTTGTTTTTGTTTCTTTTGCAGTAATAAATGGCTCGTCATTCATTTTCTTGATTATCATGTGACTATTTACTAAACAATTGTACTAAACAAAAATTCACTGATTCAGTCCAATAAAATAGCCCACTAGATTGTGCAGCTGGGACTAGAAGGTAGAAATTGTCTGCTCCACAGACATAATGGACTATAGACTGTCAGAGACCAGAATGGAGGATTCAACAAAGCCATGTACGTAATAAGCACAGATAACGCCATCAAAATTCACTCTAAGCATCCACATCTCTATGTTGCAATATGTGGCTAATGTAGATTCTCACTGTAAACACTCAGGCCTGCTTTACCATCAAATTCAATCAGCCAAATAACAGAAGAGGGATCGTTCGCTCGCATCTCAGCACCACACGTGCATTTCAATTTCATTAGAGAACCAGATTTAATCCAAAACCTGCTCACAGCCTATTTCCAAGACACCCAGATATGCTTCACAGCATGGGGATTGGTTGGGAATTGGTTGCCCAGGCTGCCCTGGCAATCTTTTTCAGTCAAAACAAGATCTGCAGAATCTGCTCAGAAGATGGAAAGATGCTATAACAGAAAAGTTAAAGAGTAGATTATAGGTATGATAGGAGACTTTAAAGTTCAGTGACGGGTCAGTGTTTTCAGGAAGAAAACAGTTTCAGCTATTGTGACTATTGACAGTGTATATTAAAAAAGATATGATAAAGTAAATTAACTTCTGCAGCAGTGCAGGGCGTTTAATATTTAGTGAGGAAGGAAGACGGTTAATGCAAATAGTACATGTTGTAGATATACAACATTAAAAGCATCAGTGAGAAGCTGGAAGTGAATGTACAACAGTGAACACATCTAAATGACACTAATACTACAATCATTATCAGATTAGATAGAACAATAGATAGAACGATAGAACGAACGATAGAACGACAGACAGACAGACAGACAGATAGATTTCATTGTTTGTTCCAAGTAAAAACACAGAAATGCATCTTTTGTCACAGCTATTATTGTTGTGTTGAGCATTAAAAAATCCCCAACACTCAAAAGTACAATACAATGGACAAAAACAAGTAAAAACATATAAAATGACTAAAAACATTAAAACCATGTAACCATCATAAATTGATATGCTTTATCAGATAACAGCAGTAATCTGATTATGACCAATCAGATTAACACACCTGGATTTCTTCCCAGTATTCTGATGTGTTCTTTCTTGTATACCGATTAATCTGATTTATTCATTTAGCATCTGCAAATTACAATTAAAATCATAGGAAACAGAAGTTGCGTACTCTGAAAGAAACTGAATAATAGACAGAGCATTTCTGAAATGACCTGATTATTACAAGTATCTGATAAATCCCATTTAGCAGGCTCAGTGTGATGCAGAGAATTTATTGATAAGGAAAATATGACCATTTTGTCAGTCGCTTTGGATAAAAGTGTCTACCAAATGTAATGTAAAATATAATTGGAATGTGTTGCTTGTCATAACATAAAAGTACATACAAGTCAGAGTGAGTTGTTTGGGCTGTTCACTCTATTTATGCTAGATATGTGACCTAATTTTCCACAAAATATTGTGTCTACTCCTTTCTTTTTTATATTAAATGCCTCTTTATATAGACATGTTTTTGGTACTTCTGTATCTGTGGCGGCTGTTAGTGTTTAAAACAGCTCATCTTACAGCTCCATCATATAACTTGTATTACAGCAATTAAAAATCAAAGCAATGTTTAATAGAGGCAGTTATGCTTCATCTATACCATAAAAGCACAGCAACACACACTTGCAGGTGTATGATGTGACAATTTTTCACTTCAGCTAACGTAGTCACGTACTTTGGCCTCTCTTCCACTGATATCTGCATGGGACTGAGCTCCAAAGAGATCCAATGCCAGTAGGTTTCAAAACTGCTGTCAGTCAAAACGGGTTCAGTCCAGAGTCCTGCACCGAGCCGGGTAAACATGCAGGCATGGGTCAAAAATGAGAAGAATTTACACAGTTACGGCTAAAATTAAATGAAATGCAGGCGGGTACCAGGCAAGTAAGTGAAAAAATTAAAGAAGATTCATGGATGAAAATAATTATTTTTTAATTAATTTTTTTTCATGATGTTGATCATCTAATTCCACCGTGGTTGATCCATGGCCAGTTTGTTTTATCGTGAAGTCATCTTCACCTCAGTTTATATCCGCCCACAGATGTGATTGAGCAGCACATATTAGACATTTATTGATGGCGTGTGTTGTAGCCAAAAATAAAGCCCTTAAAAGTGAGTAACTGTGTAGACAATGTGTTTGATCACAGGTCGGGTTGGGTGGTGGGTCTAATGTCTGCGGGTACGAGCAGGTGCAGATTGGACTTGGAAAACAAAGCCTGAGTTCTGTACGCAGGTTCATATTATTTGTTACACTATCTAGCCTACATTACACAATGACTTTCTTTCCTATCTTCAGCCACTCATACAAGTAACAATTATATATAAAGACCGAAATAAACTCAACAGATGTACTATGTAGTAAAGATGTGCTTCAAAGAACATAGAACTGACAAGAAAATAAATAAAAAAATCTTCTGCAAAGATGACTCATGGTTTCACTGAAGCACATCAGTCAGAGTCAGGGCAAAGGACCCTGAACCTCTCTGAACACCATACAATTACAATCAGTCCTCAATAAGTCAGGGTTGGACTCAAGGACGCAGCGCTCTGACCTGTTCATGTCCGCCGACTGCTTACCCAACATCCACAAAGATGGGCTCGGAGAGAACGTTTTCAATAAGGTTTCCTGGAGCAAAACCTGAACTAGTTGACTATTACAGAAGTGACAGTATAGTTAGGTCTCAACAACCGATGTCAGCAGATTCCTGACATCTGTGGTCGCAGTACGTCAGCTTTAATACTGCCCATGCAACCCGTTTCCAGGCCATTTATGTCAAACTGTGAAGGGAACTTGTGTCGTAAAGCAAATGAAATGAAATGCACACACACACGTATCATTTGTAAACATATAAGAAATATCCACATAACCAAGAGATCACATGTGGCAGGAAGAGACAAGAGGAAGGTGTGATCTGAATAATGATATGTTCTTAGAGAAGAAAAGTAGAAGAGCAAACGGTGTGATGAGAATGTTAATTACTGGACACTATGGATACCTTAAAGTCCATTACAGCTCGAGAGCTGTCAGAAAACTATTAATGAGGGTGTGATGGAGAGAGAGGCTGAGATAAGGGGGGGGGGGGGGAGTGGTGGAGTGGTGGAGCAAGGAAATAAAGGAGAGTGAGAAGGAACAGATCATGTTCCTGATTTGCTCTGGTAATATGATCTCAAGGCGGACACTGAAGAGAGAATTAAAGTGCAATTAAAACCAGATTAACAGTGAAGCAGACTGCAAAACACAAAGAGGGAGAGAGGAGAGGAGAGCAGGTGAGGAATTTAAAGGAGGAAGAATATCAAGAAGGTATATAGAAGAAATGTCAGTGGCTAGGAGTGGATAAGTTGTAGTGGCAACAGAAAACCAAACAAGTAGAGAAACACAAACAAACCCTCGCTCAGGCCCAACAGGGTAATGCATGGCACTGAAGTGCTAATTGGAGTGAATGCGCCTGCTGTTTAATGCTAATATGTTTGTGGTGGAAGCTAATGTTTGCTAATTACAAAGCAGAGAGGAAGTGCTTGTTCCATAGACAGACACAGCAAATGTCTGCACAGCACAAGCTGGCTGAATAATGGTTATTGGCTGCGGTTAAAATCTATAAACAGGCTTTCTCCATCGCTTCTAAATAACACAGAGAACGTGCAAAGTTCATGTCAGTGGAGCAGAGACTTATAGACGCCTCCTGGCTCATCTGAAATTTTCCATTTAACTAAATGAGTTTCATAAAACTCAAATGCTTCAGGGTATGAAATAATGTATATTATGAAACAAATAAAGCCTAAAAAGATGCTTCAAATCATTTATGTTGTACCTCAGGGCCACTCACTTTGGGGCCTGTAAACCAGACATGGCCTCCAGCTCCCTTTGTTTTGCCCATGTGACATTTGAGCAGCTCATGATTATTCTTCTATTTTCCTATTCTGTTTTCAAAGTGCAGCATAATTCTGACTGTAGCGACAAAGAAACATGCATTTTATGCAGCTAAAAAAGGAATAAATTTAGTTTTGTTTATGCATCTACAAAGAATTAAATTATTCTCTCTCTCTCGCTACCCTCCATTTTTCCTTTTTTAATATTTTGGTTCAACATTATTTCATACAACTACAGAAGGGGGGGAAATAAAGTGAGGAAAAAATGTGAAACATCTGAATATTATGTACATTAATTTTACATAACATCAATATTTGCATTTGGCTGTCAGCTCTCCAAGCTTGATTAAAGTAATACTGAACAATGAGATGTTTTTTTTAGCTCTGTAAACACAATTATATGACACGTTGGTGATAAAACACATCAACATCAGTAATAATGAACATTAACCAATAAAGACCCAAACATTCACCAGCGACCAAAGCCATCAACTGATCTGAACTGTTTAATATCTGTTGATCCACTAATATTATCAATACATGTAAATAATTAGTGTAAAATACAGGTTTGTTTTTTTTTTTTTAATCTTTTCATAGTCATCAGATATGACCCATTTGGATGTTCAGAGGTATGTAGTTACCACAGAGACACTGTCATCTTCTACAATATTGATTCACCAGTAAAACCCGTGGAGTTTGTTAAATAACAGCCATCATAGACACTTGTTCTACGTTTAGTTAATGATATATTTTACTGAAAAAGTTATCTGAGCTTTATATGAGCTGTACTTCTTGATTCTTCTTGAAAAAAATACAAATTACAAAAGATAATATAATAATAAATGATGAAAAATCACTTAAGAAATGTCAAATACAGAAAAAATAAATGGTTTAGGAACTACCACAAAATCAGTACTGGGCCTTGATGGGTTAATAACATTTATTTTATAGGTGAAAACAGCTTAACTCACCCATTTCCTGTTTGAAAATCTTGCACCACCTCAAATCTGTGTTCACAAGCACTTCAGGAAAGAAAAAAAAAAAAAAAAAAAACTACTAGACTCACATGGGGTGAAACCACTCCCTTGGTTAATTTGTTAAGTTAATTTGTCCATGAAAAATACCATATTCAAACCCAACAGGAACAAACCAGACTCAAGAAGAAGAGCTGCTTTTGTTCTGTGGGAGGTTCAAGAGGCTTCATGGCTTCGGTGTGCTGTGGGAAAAGAAAGTTCAAAAGCAAGAAAAGGTGCAAAAAAATGCTCTAAACATAAACAGATGTTGATTTTTAAGTGAGCTTTTCTCAAATGGAAAAACCAGTACAAAGTCTAAAACGAACCCTTTCAGAGTCTCATATTGTTCTGTGTACAAGTTCGCTGATTCTCTTTTGAACGGATGTCCCTGAACTAATCCTGTCTAACATCTGCACCTGGACGTTCAGGCCCTGATCACTTCAATCTGAGCGTGTTTGTGGCTTTGGAGCTGTTTCAATCATGTAGGAGCTGGAGATTTTGGAGACTTAGAATATGTGGATCTGTAACCAAGACTAGATAAAATATAGATGTGGGAGAAACAGACAGGCGGGTAATCCTGTTTCAAAGTATCCTGCTTTTTATTGTCCCACCTACACAGGGGAAAAAAAAAAAAAAAGAGTCAAGCTATTTTAGAGTATTTATAGCTCCACGGAGAGTAAACCAGGTCTGACACTAGAGTTAAAAGTCAGTGTGAAGTTCAACTCTGCAGAGTGATGATGTGGACATTTTACACATTGTGTTCTACTTTATGTGCAGGGGTTCAAGGAGGGGGTTATGTTAATGTTTATTAAAGTAAATGTTGGTTTTACAACTTTTTTTTGGCCTTTTTATGTCTTTTATTATTATTATTATTAATGTGACACCATTATTCAAACCTGTAGGCCATAGTGTCCAATCCAGCCCGTGGAAGGAATTAGTGAAATTCACAAATTACACTGAAGATATGAACAATAAATAGTGCCCAAATCTTAATTCAGGTTCCACATACAGACCAATATGAGCTAATGTGGGACAGAACTAGTAGAATATTATTATAATAACTTATAAATATTGACAACTTAAAATTTTATCTTTGCTTTATTGTAAAAAAGTAAAAATTTACATGAAAATGTTTACATTAACAACCTTCCCTTTTACAAAAAAAATGTGAATAATCTGAACAAATATGAACAATCTGAAATGTCTTAAGAGGAGGTTATGCAATTTTACCAATATTCTGCCTGTTATTAAATATTTTGTGGGTTTTTTAATAGTTGTAATGTATAAGTGTAAATGACAAACTGATAAATTGAGGCAGAATATTGGTAAAATTGCACTTTTTATTCTAAACCATTTAAAATTTTGATTATTCAGATTTTTAAGGAAACTCTGTAGATGTAAACATTATCATAATATATTTTTACTTTTTTCACTGTTATTATTTTACTGGTCCGGCCCACTCGAGGCCACATTAGGGGGAATATGGCCCCTGAGCTAAAATGAGTTTGACACCTTTAGGCAGAACAATGCCTTCCCTGATTTGATTGTTTCTGTAAAACTATGATTGAAATATAAGTAGGTAGAAGTCTTCTTTTTCAAAGTAAAAGCACATTCTAGGGAGGTTGAAACTCAAGGAGCAAATTGATGCTTTTCTCCAACCCCATCCTGACAAACCCTGCAGTTCTACATTGTTTCAAAATTTGCGGAGAGTGCAAACTGATAAAGGAAACAACACTGCAGATAAAAATCATTAGGGTCATTTTGAAACTAAATCTGGAGTCAAAATAACTTTATAAAGAGTAATTATATTACTCTAGCAGTGTGAAAACACCAGTGTTAGATATTTTTACACATTTTATTGTAAAGTTTGACACTGAATTACATAGAATTAACTATGAAAATTTGACACTAGCCATAGAGTAAATTTGACTTAATTTTAGTGGGACCAGATGTTAGTTAAATTCAACTCTCTAAGAGTTAAAATGATGCTCTGGTTTTTTTTTTAGTATGTACTTGCCAAGAGAATGTATAAGGTTTTGTTGACCAAACACCAGGAAGGATAGATTTTCTTTGCACAGAGTTATTTAAGAATGCGCTGTGCATGATAAATGAATGTGTAACATAATTAAAATTCTTTACCACAACCTTGTGATCTTCCAGAGCAGGAACACTCAGACTTCAGGCATCTACTTTCTTTATCAGAATGAGTTCTGCAGATCGGTCATGAGCTGCATTAATGTCAAGATATTTTTGGAAATGTCTTTTTACAACTGTCACTCACAGACTGACACACATTAAATGCAGAACAGGTGGATAACTGGCAAATATTTCAATCTTGTGCAGTATTGTTTAGCTACTTTGGAAACTTGGAAGAAACTTTATGGTAGTTTATAATGATGCTTTGTCGTTATGACCGAATAGACCTAAATGGTGAAGTGTGAGTAAAATGACGGCCAAGTGTTGTGCTTTATAACGTGATCATTTTAATAAAATTATCATGGTTTTGATAAACATACCATCAGGGCTACATACTAACAGTTGTGTGCAGACACAGACATTGTTTGTCTTTCTGCAGGTGCTGATTTATAATCTTTAAAATCATGTTTTAGTACTGTGCTTTGGTAGATATGTATGTGTTGTATTTTATTTATTTTATTTTATAAATAATTGTGATTGTATGTCCCCATCTTTGAACAAATATTGATAGATATTAACAAATATCAGTCTTATGACATGAAAAATCTGTGAATGTAAACTTAAAACTTACTTCTTGAGTCTGGTATTTCATTCAAAATGCTTTATTAATATTTAGCAATTTTTTTAAATTATATTTTTGGTACAAAATGGGGCTAATGTGGATTTTTTAAAGTTATTTTCTGTCTATTTAAATCCTTAAATTAAAACTTATTTTCTTTGTTTCTTAATCTATTTATATCTACTTTTTCACTCATGTTGTAGTTTTAACATTTTTTTCCAAATTGTTTTAACTGAGGTCTACAATCGTTTTCTTTCTTTTTTCTTTTTTTTTTTTTTTAGTTTAGAATGACACTGATCTGTGAGTTCCTCACTTATACATCGGATCTTACATGAAATTTTCACAACTTCTAACCTGTACCCATTGGACGCTAATGCTGGGCCCCATGAATTCCACATGTACAGTATTTGAAATACTTTCTCAGACACATTGTTTACCTAAACAGGAAATAAATTAACTAATGAGTGTGGTGCATATATAACATTATATTCTATAAATCCTGTTCTGCATAAGTTTGATGTTGATGCTCAGTCTGGAAAAATAAAGTGTTTCTCTGCAGAATAATGTTGATGTATGACCAGATTTCAATCAATAAAGTTGAAAAAAAAAAAGACAATGATGCACATTCAGGCATATTAGTACCTATAATGGTGACGTGCAGATGGCCTTGAAGCTCGGTGACGTTGCCAGCCTGATGTGATGGAAAAAGCATTGCTAAGCAGTTGTCTATGGATCTGACTGAAGGAGGCGGCTGCTGACCATCTGCAGACGCATTTGCCAGAGTCTGCGACAAACTCTGAAGTAATGTCGTTGCTTCAGATAAACTGTTTGCTGACATTACAACAAGCTAGTCAGCACCTGCAACACTCTAGTTCCTGCTTCTCCACCAATAGAAAAGGAGGGGGGTTGGAGGTTTGTTCACCTATTGTAGATCATTCATTTATCACACAGGGGTAGTTGTTTGTTTACCTGCTTGACTACTTTAAGCTACTTCCTGTAGCCTTCATCCCCTTCTGGTTGCAGTAAAAAATAAAAAATAAAAAACACTATGAAAAATTATTTACATGCATGTGTGTGCATTTCCGTGTGTGTGTGTGTGTGTGTGTGTGTGTGCATTTTCATGTGTGCGTGCATTTTCAGATATGTTTGTGAGTGTATGCTAATTCTGAATTATGTCCCTTATGGGATCCTCATAGCCCACAGTTTGGTTCATGTGAACATTAGTGCCAGTAATGTAGGATATAGATGTAAGAAAACTCAATCACAACCTTCCTCGTATTTCAATTGGTTGAAATTAAACGACTGTGGTACTGATACAGACATATCCTTAAAACAAATGAAATGCACAGGCTGTACTGTTAAACTTATTTCCCTTCCTCTGTTCATCTTCTTTGTGCAACTTCTTCATCTTAACCATCCTGCAAAATATAATGCTAATAGGAACCAAAAACATCATTACCATCAACAAAAAGGATCAGGCTTCACACAAAGTATCACATTCCAAAAATATAAGGAGCTGACTTCTACTCTGTGACATTTTAATCAAATTGCACTTAGATTAAAAGGCCTTAAATATTTTTTCTTCACTGTGACTTCGATAGCTTTGAAGTTACAAAATGGAATTGAGCAGCAAAACATTGAAAAAAGATGTGTTTTTTTTTTTTTTTTTACTTATCGGCCCATTTTTATTTATTTATTTATTTTTGCAACTTTTTGTCACATAGCACCAGGTAATGTGAGTTGAATCACAACTATTGAAGAAAGGATAAAAGCATCTAAGAATAAGCCCTTGTTGTGCAGACAAAGTCACGCACATCACAGCTCTCCACTTGTAGGCCACACAGGGATAGTGAGAAAAACAACCATCAAAAGACAACAATGGCCGGATGCTTATGAATTTTTAACCTAAGAGGGAAAAAAAGGAAAAAGAAAATTATCTAGCTTGTGGATGCGCAAGTGTATTTAAGAAGTCCCATAGCGCAAGTTTCTTTTATGGCTCAGCTCTACGAGGACAAGTGAAAGGGTTTCTAAAGAGATGCTCTATAGACAGAAACTGCCATTAAAGTGGATTAGTGTTTACTTCCAAAGTTTGTGTATTTGTGCGTTGAGGAAATGGACTCAGGGGATGACTGAACTGATGTAAGCTATGAGTTCTGGAGTAGAGTCCCATCAGAAGTCTGTTTGGCAGAAGGTCATTGTCGTTCCTTTTCGGTGGCAGTAGCGGCCTAAAAAAGAAGATAGTAGTTAATCGTTTCATTAAGGTAGATAATTGAAACTCCCATTTTTTTCTTCTTATTTCTTATGGTCCACTGGCACTAGTGTAGAATATGAAACATCCCTGCTCTTTTAAATCCCTTGGCTGTTTCCTAATCATGTCTGGAAGGAGTTACAGTAGCAGTTACATCATGAAATGTAATTTGACTTCCTATTCTTTAATCAAAATTGGAGCAGAAGTCCTGCATCGGTTCAAGGCACCTCTATTAAAAAAAAATGTTACACCACTGCAGCGGCTAAGATGTAGACGTTAACCAGCCTTTCTGTTCATGCTACAGTCTATTTACTTCACTTTTCAAGATGCTACACTGCAGTTCTTTTCAGCCTCTTCACCTCATTTTCAGCAGATTTCACCTCTAACACTCACAATCAGTCTAATAAAAAAAAAAAACACTCTGTCTTTTGATAAGTGGCAGGCCTTCTGGGCTTGTTAGTATCACAGCAGGAGGCCTATTATTTTGGTAAATAAACCTCCACAGGCATTCTCACGACACCTGAGCTTTTAACCACCTATACATTTTTCTCTTTCACTTTTTCCTTCCCTTCCCCTTTTTCTTTTCGTTTACTGCATAATAGAGCTAATGTGGGTGGAGGCTTTTGACCTCAGGACAATCTTGTTGTTCATCGCTAAATCCATATCTCTTCCAGTTTGTGTGTGTGTGTGTGTGTGCGTGTGTGTGTGTGTGTGTGTGTGTGTGTGTGCACGCATGTGTACGTGTATATGTGTGTGTGTGTGTGCATGTGTGTGTGTATGTGTGTGTGCGTGCGTGTGTGCGTGCGTGTATGTGTGTATGTGCACGTGTGTATGCATGTGTGTGTGTTTGTGAGCGTGTATATGTGTGTATATATGTGTGTGTGTATGTGTGTGTTTGTGTGTGTATATATGTGTGTGTGTGTGTGTGTGTGTGTGTGTGTGACTAAAGACAGTTCTACACTTTGTGGATCTGTGAAGCTGTAGGTGTGATGTGTCCAAGTATTTTTGTTCTTATAGCGTAGCCTCATGATTGGTTTTTATTTTTTTTTTTTTAAAAATCCAATCATTCCAATCACAATTAAAATGTTACGATCGTCAGTGTGGTCTACTCTAGGTTTGCATGTTTCTTTCCAACTTAAAAAATGTTAGACAAATAAAAACTGTAATAGGTTACATTACTTGCATTAAATAATTAAACGACTATAGTTGTAGATAGTACAGCACAGTAATCTGTAACCTATTACATTCTAATAGTAACATTCCCAACACTGTCCAC
>JAPSES010096650.1:0-20400 GCA_029822895.1 Maxillicosta whitleyi | reverse complement strand
GTCAGTCACAATATGTGGGAGAACTGTGCTGCTTGGAGGAGGTTTGCTCTCTCTGAGTGCTTTTCTACTTAAGTATTTTCCTGACAAGTAGTTTACTGATCCCTGACACTAAGAGGTTATCAGACTAAGTTACAAACATTTGCACATGTGTGTGTGTGTGTGTGTATGTGTGTGTGTGTGTGTGTGTGTGTGTGTGTGTTCTACTTACTGTTAAGGCCTTGCTTGTTCACTATGGTGCTGCTGGCCAGGGCTTCGTAGTACTGCTGGTTACTCATAAGTGTGTGCATACCCAGGATGGCTGGAAGACAGCAAGAAGACAGAATGAGGATGGAAAGGGGGGAGAGAATGAAGTGAGGGTCCAAAAAGCAGACTAAGACATGTCTGTTGGAAAAACTAAAAACAACACACAGTCATACAGTATATAGGAGCACTAGGCTTTAACAAAGACCATAACTGCACATGCAACATTCCGACATTACAGATCTGATCTGATCTGATACAGTCATACAAACAACATGGGTTTTATCAAAGCTGCATCTAAAATGTTCTGCACTGTAACCAGGAATCAATGCAGTAAGACCTCCCCGCATACTTCTGCATGGCTTATGGTAACTCTCAGCCCCTCTAATGGTAGTGGACTGTGCTTGCAAAGACATAAAAAAAGGAAATCATAGTTGTTCCTAATAAAAAGGCCATGATACATCTTATAGCTCTTTTAGCATCTAACATTTATATCATGTTATTTTGGTATTTGTTTTACTCTGCAAAAAAGGGGTGTCTAAAAACAAGAGAAAACACGAAATGTACAAGTAAAATATCTGTCCATGCAGCAAAAATAATTTGATTTAATTTGTTTTTAAAATTGGACAATTCATATTAATGAACATTTACATGTAAATATAAGAGATTATATCTGTATGGCTAATTTCCAACTTGAATCCCATTGGTAAATAAAAAAAACCAAAACAATTTAACTTCACAAGATTTCTTGAATTAAGACTAAAATGTAGAAATAAGAATGTCTACAGATGTATGAACACTTAAGATAAGATAGTAACTCTTAAAACAAGATAAATTATTTCTGCCATCCTGATGCATGAAGTGGTGCAAAGGAAATCCTGGCGCTCATTGTCAGCAAAGACTTAAACATCTACTGGGAAGAAAAAGCACCCAACGATTGAAAATGTCTAAAAACTTCTGTACCACTGATCCTTTCAATACATTGACGTGATTCAGGTAAAATACAGTTTCTCAGCTTTTCAGTGGCATCAGTTGGATGTTCAGAGGCTCAACAGTGAACGTGAAAACACTGTCATCTTCTGATATCAGATTCAACAATAAAACCAATGTAGTTTGACAAATGACAGTGGCTGGAGATACTTGTTTTTTTTTTTTAGTTCAGTTAATGGTATATTCTGCTCTATTTCAATACAATTACTCTAAATTACAACTGAATTTACAGGTAAAATACAACGGATAATATAATAAATGCTGGTAATTCACTAAGGAATGGCTATTTAATTCTGTACAAAAATAGTTGTAAGTTTTTAATGGTTAATATTGGGTGAATTTTAAAAGTACTGCATTCTGTAGATCATGATCATTGACTGGATAGCTTACTGACTTTGTGGAAGATTGCTGGTTTGAATCCCAGGTAGGTCCTTTACACTATACATGCCTAAACCTTGTAAGTCACTTTGGACAAAAGTGCCAGCCAAGTGAAATGATTTTAAATGTTTCAAGAAATATTTAAGAATAAATTATATTTATATATATATATTTTTAAATTAAATTTATTACATATTTTTTTAAAATTCAGAACAGTTACATATAAAATTATTCAGGACATCTACAACACAAAGTACACTGTTCTCTTCTTTTTTTTTTTTTTTTTGGACACACAAAAAACACAACACAACCATGAACACAGGAGTAGCACAAGATAGGAAAACAAACAAAATAGGAAAAAAAAAATTGAGGGAGGAGTTATAAAATCAGTTTTTATAACTAAAAAGCTTTTGATTATTTCATTATTTACTCCCGATTTGAATTCATGTTCAAATATGTAATTCAATCATCTTAAATATCGGTTGTTTTATTTATTTATTTGTTTATTTATTTTTACAACATACCAGTTCACATTGTGTACATGCAGTACATGCGAAAACCTGAGCCTTCCATTGGAGTTGAAGTGCGTGGTTTGGTTAAATGTCAACATGAACATGATCATTCCATGCATTAGTGCACAGTGCACAGATACCCTGAACGGTGCTCAGCTAATGCACAGACAGATCCAGCAGGGATGGAGGAGGTGGAGGAGATGGAAAGATGAGGAGGAAAAGTAGAGGGAGGATGAAGGGAGTGCTAGAGGAGATGGAGAGGAGTCTGATTAAGGAAAAGTAGATGAACAGATGCTAGATCAGGCCATGATGGTGTGTTTACAAAGATTAGTTAGAGGTCGGAGGCGTGTGCTAGATGAAGATGGGTAAGTGGAGTGGTGATGAGAGGAAAATCTACACTGAGACCATGTTGTGATTAATTCATGAGAATCAACGCAACAGTTTCTCCGATTTTCCCCCCCAATACATGAAATGAATCTGCACTTGGTTCAAGTAGCTTCATAATTATTACCATTTTCATTAGTGTAGCTGCAGATGAATTAATTGTACTTGTACTAGTGAGACCAGACCACATATCAAATGAGAAAAGATATGAGACAACGTCAGACATGTTCCAGATGCTAACAGGTTTTCTTGCATTTTGATACAATGTCAATTTAACTTACAAACGCTAAAAATAAAACTATACAGGCCATGGATTGTGTTGTACATATAGTATATCTGATGGTCTTACATGATCTAACCGTATGTTTTAACTTCAGAATTTACCAAAATATTGGACACAAGCTGGGTTTCCATAAAGTTGTGTAAATTTTAAGGAAACTCATATGAACTGGTTTAGACTAAATAAAAATGGACTGTGTTACCAACAGGTGGTGCATTAGGGCACAATTCACATTGAGTACTCCTATTCTGATGGTAATTGTGATGTGTTTTCATATATAAGATAAGATAAGATAAGATAAGATAAGATAAGATAAGATAAGATAAGATAAGATACGATACGATAAGATACGATACGATAAGATGAGATAAGATACAATAAGATAAATTAAGATACAATACGATAAGATAAGATACGATAAGATACGATATAAGATGAGATACGATAAGATGAGATACGATATGATAAGATACAATAAGATAAGATACGACAAGATAAGACATGATAAGATAATTTAAGAGACAATATAATAAGATAAGATACGATAAGATGCACTGCGATAAGATTTTCTCTGGAAAAGGAAAAAAGAACACCTACATTTTTTGTATTTTTTTATTTTGCTAATTTCCTTAAACATCTGACAAAAAATTTAAGTAATTAAATATATTTATGGAACCACACTTAGTGTCTTTATATGTGGGAAACAATGGATGAAAATGTTGTGCAGTTCTACATAAAGTGGCCTATACTTAAGGCTTTTTAGGTTATAACATACACTGTAGTCCGTAAAGTTGGAATAACGTTGTTTTCAGACACATCGCTGTTTTTATTCCTGTGTAGACACTTCAACATCACCTCTGACCCGGTGCAGTGATTACCTACCGAGTCCCGGTTACACTGTATCTATCAAGAATAAATCACATTATCACAATCATTTCATGAGAAGAGGTAAAACATGTTTTACTCCAATTGAATGGATATTGGCGTAGTCACACAACACCTTCATAGTCAGTCATAGATGTGAATAAATCAAAATGTGACACCAAATAAATAAAACTAATGTAGTTCTCTTTATGACCATTATGCAGGTTTGTCCATATGAATATTAATTCACCTAGACTTCAGCACTTCTACTGTATGTGTGTGTAACAAAGTGAATTTTCTCTGTTTCATCTTCATTCTTTCTTACATTTAAAGGCACATTTCATAAATGGATGGAGAAAAAAAAAAACATAAAAAAGTCTGAATTATCTTTATTTCTGTCTTTACAAATATTGACCACCAGGAGTCAGGAGAAAAGTAACTAGACTTGAACATGAATCCACTTCTGAAAAACAAGAATATTAGTGCGACTGTTACCTGCGATATCACAGAGTTCAGCATCAGTAGCACTAGCGAGGGCTTCTTCCAGCTCCGGCTCCAGGGTCACATTCTCGATCATGGGGTCAACAATTTTTTTAGGCACCCATGCTTTCCCTGAAACATGATTGGACGGATTAAACACAGAAACACACACACACACACAGGCGGTAATACAACAGGTGTGTGTTCTCAACGTATTATTAACTGTTAATGTCCAAATACGTGTCCAAGAGTTTCTCAGCTGTTATTCAAGACGAGACTCTGTTACATAACGGCGACCCTCACTGAGGTGACTTCCTCTACCCGTCACACTGTCGTCAGCATCTGTTTTTAAGCCACGCAGCTTTAGTTCTGTAAAGACCCACCAGTTATGTGCTTGTGTGCGTTCCGCTTCTAAAGTTTCAGCGTGACAACTTGTGGGTCTCATTTAAAACAGGGGCTGCTGAGTGTTGGGTGACTCCCTGAAAAGCACCCGTGTCCTCTTTTAGCAGTTACAGCTAGCTCCTCCATCATAAAAGTTTTACAAATAATTGGGCTCAGTTAACGATCTTTTGGATTTTAACAATAAGCAAAGACGAGAGCAGTTGGTGCCAATTCTCCACTCAGTTGTAATTATGGATGTCCGATATTGGCTTTTTTTTGCCGATATCCGATATGCCGATATTGTCCAACTCTCAATTTTCGATTCCGATATCAGCCGATACCGATGTCGATATGTGGGTTATTTGTCCTGCTAATTTTGGTACCATCACATATCTCCGACATGCTTAATGTTATTGTGATGCCCCAAAGGATGCATTCGTGAATGCAACAAGGCTTTCCAAATGTTAACATTGTTTGCGCAAAATAAGAAAAATACTTCAACTTAATTTAGTGAAAAAGCGCCAAAGTTGCTTCTTCTCATTGCTTTGCTGCACAAATGTCGCGTAACTTTCTGAATGATTCATCCTGAGGTGGGAGATTAAATTGGAAGTACAGTAATCCCTGGCTATAACGCGGTTCACCTTTCGTGGTCTCAGTGTATCGCAGATTTTTTTTAGTGCAGTTTTTTTTTGTTTTACAGTATGTTAGTGTTCTAGGCTTATTACAACTCCCTCCGAAGGGAAAGAAAGAAGCCCTGTTTGTTTGCTTGTTTATTTCTTTGTTTGTTAACACTAGCAACAAAACTAAAGGTTGAATTCATACCAAATAGGGTTTACAGATCGGCAGTGACCCAGTTTAGATGTCATTACATTTTGGGAAAAGTAGGTCAAACTTCACATTCCTCATACATTTTTAAAATACATTTTTTTCTCCCGTTTACTTATAATGTCTATAAAAACATTTCATTTAATTTTATTCTTCATTTCATTCATTTGTAAAATAAAAAAAAAACCCTATTTAATAGATATACATACATTCTCCATACTAGAATGAAAGGGAGCAGGAAGAAGATTTGTCTTATTTTATCTGCCCCTTTATCCCCAGAAATCATTTTACAAAGAACGTCTTGAAAAACAACATCAATTTTGTTTTAATTTACTTCAAACTTGGCAAATATATATAGAGAGGAAACTGAAATGCTGACATCAGCTGGATCGATGCCAAAATAAGTCTGAGGAGCGGGTTTGTTGTGCCTGGCACCACTCATTATATTACCTCTGGTACACCCCCATCACACATTCACACCTTAGACAACAGGTGTCAAATATAAGGCCCACGGGCGTTGAAGGGTCCAGTCCGGCCTGTGGGATAAATTTAACGAATGCAACAATTTACACTGAAGATATTAACAATTATTTCCAATTACCAGTATTTTGCCTGTTACTGAATATTTTGTGTGTTTGTTGATCCACTGTGATCTGTAAGTTGTAATGAACATGTGAAAATGATAAACTGAGACATAATATTGTTAAAATTGCAATTATTTTTCTTAAGAAATTTCAGGTTTTTCATTTAATTCACACTTTTAAAAGGATAGTTTGTAGATATAAACACTTTTATAATGTAATTCTACTTTTTTCACTGTTATTGTTTTACTGGTCTGACCCACTTGAGATGATCTTAGGCTGAATTTGGCCCCTGAACTGAAATGAGTTCGACACCCCCATTCTATAGCATGGATGTCAAACTCACTTTAGTTCAGGAATGAAAGCTCAACATTTTTGTTTTAAGTGCAACTTAAATCACAGCATGAAAAATTTTTACATTTAACAAACTATCCTACCACGCTAAACACGAATAACCAGAACAACCATGAACAATTTAACTATTATTTTATAATGGATTGAAGGAGCGCTTCCGCAGGTCATTCCTCCCCACAGCCATCAGACTGTACAATAGAACTCACTAAACCCCAAACACACATTATAATGCAATGTAAATAATGTAAATGTGTTTTTTCTCACTACCTTTCTATGTTATTTATATAGAATTTCTTCACTTTATTATTATTATTATTATTATTATACAGCTGTAACTGTGAAATTTCCCCAAAAGTATTGTATTGTATTGTATTGTATTGTATTCTATACCTCAGTTTTTCATTTATACGTGTGCATTACTACTCACAATCGCAGTGGCTCTAAAAGGCATGAAACAGTAATAAGCATCTGAAAATGAAAAATATAGTCCTTAACTTAATGATTAAAAGAACTGTTCAAGACTTGATGACACCCTTGACTGCCATTGTCTTCTCTGTAGTTTTTGGACTACAGAGCTGGACTGAACCCTTTGGAGGGCCGTTTTTTTTTTTTTTTCCAGTGGGCCGTATATTTGACACCCCTGTTCTACAGTTTCTCCCAGAGTTCAGGCATCTCTCACCCTCCATCACACACACACACACACACACACACACACACACAGCTCCGTGTCCACACCAGACGACTGATGGCCTGTTGATAGGCTTCCTGAGCCATGATGTAAGCACCTTAAGATGAAAACAATCCTCCTACTAATAAACACCTACATTTAGGCTTTTGTCTGAATCCTTGTCTCAGGTTTGTGGATACTACTGCGGTTTCATTGTCGTCTTAGGTCATTATATAAACAGATTACCATTTAAACAGATTAGTTATGAGTCATAAGTCATGCCAAGCCAACAGTGCACTTTGGTACCTCTTTTCTCCCCAGTGAACGGCACCAGGTCTTCTCTGTCAGGGTGCTCTTTGGCTTGTTTCTCCAGATGGGCCAGGAGGTTATCTCTCTGAAACGTTCCTGTCGGAGCTTTCTTTGTCTGGTCCTTCTGCCGCATACCGGCCGGCAACAATGCATTCTAGACCAGGATGAGAATTAACACAGTTTAAAGGTCTGTTTGCATTAGGTCTCCCTGTTTTGCATTGGACCGTGATTAGATTTCTGCAGGCAGGGGTAGCTGAAAAGTGACGCAAATCCTTTGTTATCAACCAATATGATATAATATGTTGGTATGTGTTTGAGTAAGTTATGACTGTAGAAGTGATACTACCCCAGATTGAATACCATCATTTAATGCAATTACTATATAAAATGATAATAGTTAAAATAATTCGGTAATGATTTCTTTAGGCTTCTTCCTTCCGGGGTTGCCACAGCGAATCACCTTTACATGTTGATTTGGCAGAGGTTCTTACGTCGGATGCCCTTCCTGACACAACCAGGCTTGGCATAAAGTTCTTTTCCCAAGGGATCACCTGGGTCTTGAACCACACCAAAGTCAGTGGCGTTAACCACTGAGCTACCCAGCCACTCAATAGTTAAAATAATATAAATGCAGAATAGCAGAAGTTTATGGTTGTGGTATAAATGTGCAAACAATCCTTATACCTTGTTTTACTTCTTATTGCCAACCATCTTTATCTTACTCACATTTCACATATTTTCACAGGAGTTCAACTGTGGACATTTGGAAAGGTCTGTCCATTGTTTACCCCGCAGAATTCATATACTTTAGTAAAATTAATTATGTGCTTGAAACCTGCAAAACTGCATATCTTTTTTTCCTGCAACTTTTTTGTCTACTAGTGCGTTCTAGATCCTCAGATCCAGTTCATTCCTTTACTTTCTTGGTAAATTCCACTGGCGTTTTCAGTTGAATAACCTCTCAGCTGGCATGTCTGTTTCTGCACATGAAATTTAACACCGTGGCAACATGGCCCTATTGTTTATCTGTTGCCAGGTAACCCACTTCAATGATAATTCTATTATTCTGGGCATAGCAACATGTTTGGCCCCTGTAATCCAAAATTACTAATATCCCCCAAAATATTGGTCCTAAAAACTTGCCATCTTCACTAGTCTGTTTCTTGACCAAAAATACATAAGTATGCCAAACTGCAGCAGTCAGCTCTTTCTGGATTTTGTGTGATGCCTGAGACACACGGACAAAATCCCTTTAATAACATAAGATTCTATTTATATTATTTACTGCTTTTATGTCTTCACACTTACTTTTCTTTTTTGCTAGTGTTTTTTTCAAGAATGTTTTTGTACACAACTGAGCTATTGTGAGGAAGTAATTTCCCTTATGGATCAATAAAGTTTGTCTAAGTCTACCTTAATAGAGTTTGTTAATTGAAGGACTTTAAGGACTGAGAGAGATAATATATATGAACATTATATTATTTCTGTAATAACATCAAGGGGGATTTAAAAAAAAAACAAAACAGTCTGGTCAATGTCTCTATCTCTAACTGAGCACAAGACATGAGCAGGATGTCTCCCAGCACTTTACAGCTCATCAGGTTATTTTCAACCTAAACCAGTATCACAATTGAGCTCTCAGAAGTGCTACTTATAGCTCTGTATCTTATCTATCCTCTCAGCACTTAGAGGTCTGTCTCTGTCTCACTATCTTTCTCTGCCTCTTGGTCTTCTGTTTTCATTTGTCATATCATCTGAAGCATCAAACATCTCCAAACAGTCAGGCCATACGTACACGACTGCTTACATCAGTCATTTAGTTACACTCGCTTCTTCCAGTGGTGCTTCATTAACATTCGTCCAACTTGCAGTAGTATTATGTTACTATGTTCAAACATCCCTGCCACACAGTTACTGTATATCAGCTGTAGATAACAAGCCTCTTACACTCTTTTACAGTAAGTTATTTTTAGCTGTGTGACTTTCACTCCCTTTATTTCCAGCTTTCTTTCAGCACCAACACCACAGACATATTTGCCTGGATGCGGTAACGGCCACCAGGGGCGAGTATCTCCACTTTACACATGAATAAATAGTTTGAGGTCATGAGAAAAACTTGTTATAATATTGTGTAATGGCTACTGCCACAGTACCACGGCACAATATGTCAGTTTGTCTGTTCCCACAGAGCCAATCAAATGATCTGAACTCTGCACTCTGAGCGTTGTCCCAGTGGCTGATTTATATATTCATCAAAAACCTGGGCAAATTCTTCATATGAGGCCCCGTGTTTCATCTTGCTTCCCTGCATGCTGAAACTGAAAGTGTGAATAGGTGCACAAACCAGCCTGTGGTAACTGGTGCCCTAGCCTGTTCCTGTACCAGATAAGCACATGGCATGTGTGATGTTAATTGCCACAGTACTGTGGCAGCAGGGTTCCAGGTTATCAGTCTACACATGATATAACGAGAGCGCTGATTGGCTCTGATGTAACAGACAATGACAAAGTCAGTCCCATAGCAGTGGCAAAGACACTTCAATAATATTGTGCCATATGAAGTAATTTATTTATTTATTTATTTTTATTTTTTTAATGAGAAAAGCAATTTGGATTTTTTTTTACCTTCATAGTTTTTATGATTTTTTTCCAGCTACATTTTTTATTTTATGACAAATACTTTACAATATACTTTCTAGTCTTTTACACACCAGCTGATTCTTACTATGTATATATTTATTGATTCAATAATTCATAATTAATTCATAGTTTTTACAGATACATGTGTCCTTTGAAGTCAACTTGACATTCGTAAATTAAAAAACAGGTTGTTGACTCTTAAAAAATAGAACGGAAATGTTTCACTACCACACACTATATGTCATACAAACACGTATCGTGAAATGAAATATTGTGATATATTGCATAACCAATATTTTCTTACACCCCTGATCAGTAGATGGTTTTGGTTGCCAGTAGCTGTTTAGGTCTTTATGGGTTAATAATATAATCAAAAGTAAAGCACAGTGCTACAGGATCATTTCAGACTATGTACAACTAGGGGAATCCACCTCATCATTCCCTGCAGGGAAAACCCTGTGTATGTCCAGTCCAAAGGCAGCACAGAACAAAATAGTCTCCACATCATTGACAATAAATGTATCTGTGTCCAATAACAGAGCAGCTGCTGAACATGTTGTTCTTCTGTTCAACAGAACTGTACTTTTTACTGGAACTGATGCGGGCAGACCTGCTGGGAACATTCACTCTTTTAAAGCAAACGGGCACAAATGCGTCTGATTCGCCCTCAGAAACAGGCACAAACATGGTAAACTCACACGCTCTGCCTCTGTCGGTTTCTGTTTACGTCATGAAGACGCTGTGGTAAGTCAGTCTCTCTAACGCTAAGAACACAAACGCCCACACACTGGCCCTCCACATCAGAGCCTTTCAGTCATCCCTTTGGCAATGAGGGGGATTCCAGCCTCTTTATGAGCACTTCGACATTCATCAGAAAGCTATTACAGCTGCTGACATCCCCTTAACTCCTGACGCATCGCAGTGGGGGGATCATACTGGCACTGGATCCAACCGACCCAGAGGTAAACACATCATATGAAAGCAACCGCAGCTAAACCGAGTAACTGATGGCCTGTGCACATGAGCCCATTCACCTGCACGCACTGAAGAAATGAGCTCTAGTCACTTTATTTTCATACAGTGTTTTATAGTAAAGTAGTCATAATGCTTCATTACTGTACTGACTGGGTAGCCTGGTGGTTAACGCCACTGGCTTTGGTGAGGAAGATTGCTGGTTTGAGGCCCAGCTATACATCCCAGTACCTGTAGCCCCAAGGGGACAGGGGTTTGTGTCAGGAAGGGCATCCAACTTAAAAACCTGTGCCAATAGACATGTGAATGTGTCGCTCCCGGTCAACCCGCGCTCGCAGGGAAGAACAGCCAGTATACAAAGGTTAACTTTTTTTGTACTCAAGTATGTCTTGAGAGAATTTGTAGTTTTTACTCTGTTTACCTTCACTTCGATACATTTCCTAACTCAACTGCATACTTCTACACCCATTTCATTACAAAAAAATAAATGAAAGGAAATTTGGTGTTTTCACTGCTGAGATTAGTGTTGACCGCAACAATGTCTGGAAGATGATTTGTGATTGGGTCGAATCACATAATGTGTAAGTGCAACCGATGGAGCAATGGAGAGTTGAATGAGGCTCTGTCTTACACAGATTGGTATTATGTCAGTGGTTTAGACTTTAGATTGTTTCTTTATAAAATATAATGTAGTCTCCATGTTTTGAGGTGCCACATGGACTTCAGTTTTCTTTTCTTTTCTTTTTTTAAACCCATAAAGACTTGGTGCCACTTTTGCAGCAGTTTTCTGTATATATAATCTTTCTTAAGTGATTTATCACCATTTATTATAATATTAAGGTCTGTATTTTTATGTTTTTCACTGTTAATAATGTATTTTTCCTGTAGATGTTTATAAAAGTTCAGCTTAAAGTTGAGAGTCGTTAAATCAGAGAAAACTGAAGAAAATGTGACTTTTACATGTAAAAATATATCATTAACTGAACATAAACCCAGTGTCTCCATCCACTGTCATTGATCCAACTCCATGGGTTTGACTAGTGAATCAATGTTGTAGAAGTTGACAGTGTTTCCATGGTAACTACTACTATCTGAATGTCAAAATGAGCAATATCTGATGACCATGAAAAGATGATAAACTATTTTACACCAGTTATGCGCATGGCTTAATGGATCAACAGTTATTAAACAGTTTAGATGCTGGTGGATGTTTGGGTCTTTATGGGTTAATTCTGACATTTATAATAACAGTACTAGCTTACTCCTGTTTAGGTTCTTGAAACTCTGTTATTGAAGTGTGTGTCATGTCAGCATCATTTTCAGTATTTGGACTACTTGTCTTTTACTTTACCATGTTTTAAAATCCTGGATGAACTTTAGAATATTCAGTATTCTGACTGCCTTTTGTTATTATTAACATTTACTTGTACTTTTGTTTCATTGCTTGAATACATAAGAAAGATTATAATTTTATTTATTTATTTTTTAATTAGCTTCGAATACTTTTGACATTTTAGGGATACACAGCTGCTGTGTTGTAACTGCCTATTTATTAAACATCATTTATTGCAGTTTTTTTAGCGTTCAATGCAAAGCCTGTCATCTGCCACTGTATTAATACTGCACAAATAGCTATTTACCCTACAGCCACTCATGAAAATGTTCAACATCTGATATTTGACACAGTTTTAGCTGCACAAAATACAAATTACCAACAAACCGCTTCTTAAATAGGAACACAAAATGACACAAAATTCTATTCCTCCAAATCTGAATAGAAACAGATCCTGAAATGATCAGTGTCTTTTTGTCAAAAGGTTTAATTTGTGAATCCACAGGCACAAGTCCCACAGAGGCACAAAAGCCATCTGAGGGAGAGAACAAGTTACTCATCCTCTCTTATAAGTCTGTTCTAAGATAAAATATGACTAATGTCAAGCTGAACTGTCGAAGAGTCCGCAGAGTCATCTCTTCTTGACGCCACGTCTTACCATAGTATTTTCTCCTCTCAGGCGACACATTCAGGTTCTAATCAAAAGGTCGTTGAGTAGTTCAGATATGAATACAAACAAGTCCAAACTGGTTCTTGGTCTGACCACAGTGATCTTTTTACTGGACTGGGACAAAGTTCAACTCTTCCTAAACTAAGACAAACTCACTTATTCTTTATATGAGACAGAATATATGCAAATACAGACTGAAAAATAATATCAGACTAAAATTCCCATTACATGGGAATGAAGATTTTTCAGTCCGACACTACAAACGTAATGAGAAATCCTCTAAAATTTTGTTTGAATCATCGTCAAGATGGAGGTAAAGCACAGCATAAAAGTGCAGGAGTGTGGGGATGAGGGGTGTGGGGGGAGGGGATGGGCACATAGAGGTGGGATAGAAAGGGAATAGGGAAAATGAATGAAACTGTATAGACTGTATATAAAAAAGTCATGTGTAAACAAAAAAGAAAAACAATGGATGTTGAGAAAGTCCAATGTAACATGTCATGACAAAACAAATAAAAATTATACAAAAAAAAAAAAAAGTGCAGGAGTGTGATTAAAGCAACAAACAAATGTACGAATTTTCTTTGTAAACGACTTAATCATTTGATCAACCATTTAATGGCGCTTCATTGTGTTACAGATCGCATTTCTGCAGTTTGTGGTCGATAGCTGCAAAAAGATGAGCAAAGCCCATGGAACGGCAGCTGATGGCACGGATAATTCATTCGCAAATAAATTTGTGCATAGCGGCATCGATGACTGCTGATGACGTAACAGGAGTCAAAGGGTTGTCTTATTTTGTAGGGGGATATTTCAAACCCAAGCACCCAGCACAAAGGCCAAGGGGGAGGGGTATGGGGTGAATTGGGATTGGGCCTGCATGTTATAAACTTACGTCAGGATCCAGCTCCTCTAATTCATCTTCTAACCGCTGGAGCTCTTCTTCTGAGAGTTTCTTCAGCAGCTCGTCCTCGTCTATATCCCTGTATTTCTCCATCTCCTTCCTCAACACCGACATGATGGACAGCGCACCTGGAAACACAAACAGAGCTATAAGTTTAGATTTTGGAGTTGATTCTGCAGCAAATCCGGCACTTATATAGTAAATTTAAACCACCGGGAACATTTAAAAAGGCACTCAGAGCGTTGCTTCACCTTGTTAACCCCTCCACGTAAGAAATAAAAACTTCAGGAGATCAGAAGCCTCAAATGTCCTGTAGAAGATCAATGCAAGGAAACAACAGAGAAGAGAAGAGGAAGAAAATTTATGTTGAAACGACTAAAACCGAACTTTCAAGAACAAAAGTAAACACACATTTCATGCTGCTTCCACATCCTCCTTCAGACAGGTTTAATAGTTGCAGTGTCGCTGTGTGTACTCAGTGTGGTCAAATCTGGACTCACCTCAGTGACCCCCCCAGTAAAGGAGTCAAATATCAGCAGAGGCAGCCAAGTGCCTGGAGCCCTTCTGGAAAACGCAGAGACCTTGAGGAGGCAAAAGCACAGTGAAGAGAGATTAATAGATCCCAAAATTAGAAAGCACTAGATACACTAATCATTTACGGTGGAAGAAATGAAATGTTGTACTCCTCAGCTTGTTTTCCTTTTCTTCGCTTCTTCACGGAGTGGTTCATAAATCCATAAACTGACAGTCCTCTGTACATACAGTAGAGGAAACAAAACCCAGTCAAATCCTATCTATATGTGGATGTTAGTACACTGCAAAATAGAATTTCAATAACATTAAAAAAAAAGCACCTTATATGGAATTAGCCCAAACTACAGACATTTTGGAGAAATATTAGAGAGGAATTGATAAAAAAAAAAGTTTGACATTGATATACCATTGGACCATATATTTAGTTTTACTGGAAAAAGCACCTAAAACAAAATCTCACCAAAGACCAATGTTATATTTTAAATATCTAGCTGGTGATTGCAAGAAAAATGATTCCTATTAACTGAACGCAGCCTGATCCTCCTATGATGGCTCGAAGGATACAAAAAGTTAAACATGTCCAAACTACGGAGAATAGGACTGTCATCTTACAGGTAAAGCTACTCTTATTACTATAAAAAACGTATGACTTATATGGACCATGTTTGCTCTATTTGCATGTATAATTTAAAAATGTGTCCCCCTTTTCTTTCTTACAATGTATACAATATACATAGTTGTATGTGGAATTAAAGCCAATTTGCTAAATGGTACAGTGGATTCTCTTTTCTTTTCATTTCTTCTTCTTTTACTTTTCTCTTTATTAGGGATGGGGCACTGTTGGAGCATGGATGGGCAACGGGGGAAAAAACACTCTTATTTACCAGACAATGGACTCGTGTTATTCTCTACTAGTGCATTCACCCGCAGGAATCCACAGGTTCTAAAAGCAGTAAAGTTGATAAAATGGGGAGCTGAGCTAAACTTAGCAGTGTAATACACAGATTAGGAAAAAATATAACAGCCCTCATTTTGTTTTGTATTAAAATCAAATGTAACAGATAAGCATGCATTAATAGTGACATTATGTGTTTGAAAGGGCTTTATATCATTACTGTATGACCCTCATTTTATTTTGTATTGACATGGACATGGACCAGAGACTTTTACACAGGACTGAACATGATGGTTTATTTAATTTGACTATTCCCAGTAGCATGTGAAGGCAGCATTAGACTTTAATACAGGACTGAATGAACATCTTATGCTTCTATACCTATTTATTTGTCACGAACATATAAGCCAACAACTAAGGTGATGTTTTGTTTGTGTCTTTATTTTACTTTCCTTTCCCTTATTGTAATTATATAATTGCCACTAAGTTCTGTAATGACAATCAAGTAAAAAAAAAAAGCACCTTACTGTTTATTTTTATCTAATTTTGAGCACATACATCTAAAGATATTGCCCTTATATTAGCAGTGAGATCACTTTTTGTTTTTTGGTTTTTTTTTATTGCCCCTGAATATACATTAAATTATAGAACCTCTGCATGTAACCCATCCCAGTCCATAAACAATATTTATTACATGCACAGTGGATCACCTTCAGATCTACCTTGATAGTGGAACTTTCAGGAGAAATAACCTAGCATACATGTCTTTGATAATAGGGGAAACCCGAGGGCTTAAATCAGGGGTGTCAAATACATTGAATGTGACTGACAGATTGAAACGGTTGCACAGGCAGATTTTTTTTTTTTTTTTTTACATCTTCCCTATACCCTTTCCTTGGCCCAGTGACGGGGATAAAAATGAGTGGGAGAGCTGGACCAAGTAAGAAACCAAAAACTTGCAATGGGGGGAATTTTTTCCCATCATGTCATATTCATTAGTGTGTTTCCTGATCTGTCAATCTGTTATTGCTGTTATATAAATGTGATGGAACTAAAATCATAGTTAATTGGACAGCAGTTATTTTACCCACATGAAGATGAATAAATCCAAATAACCTTGACTGATGATCATTTGAAAGTCTGCTGGAGCTACTGTCTAGAGCATAAAAAACCCTGACACAAAGATATGGAATTGAATTGGTCCATAGGGTCCATGTACTTCTACAAAGTAGACCTACTTCATCATAAAGTACAAGTATAAGTAAGTATATACACTACTGGTCAAAAGTTTTAAATTGAAATCCAAGCCGTTCATGTCCAATGAACAGCTTGAAATGGTACAAAAGTAAGTGGTGAACAGCCAGAGGTAAAAAAAAAATAAAATAAAAAAAAAAAGGTAATTTTAACCAAAACTAAAAAAAAAATAATTCACATTTCAGAATTATACAGAAAGGCCTTTTTCAGGGAACAAGAAATGAGTTTACAACTTAAAGCAGTTCTGCAGCATTGGAGGTTCATCAAACCTCAAAAGTCGGTGCTACCAAGTCCTACAGGTGTCCCAACTTTTCTCCAACCCCCTCTGTTTGCATAAAAGCAGTGTTGGAACACACTTTGGTACCATACCGTTGTGAGCATTATCTGAACAGTATTGTACTACAGAAAATAAAGTGTTACTATAAAAATGGAAGGAGAAGAAAATTAACAATAAAAGAGAGACAGATAACACTTAAAAATGTAGGTCTGTCCTTCAGAGAAACTGCCAAGAAAGTCAAGCTGTCAGTGAGTCCAGTTTCCTTCACCATCAGAAACTGGGGGAAATACTGACAGGAAGAGGTGTGGCAGAGCCAAAACCACAACAGCATCGGAAGTTTATGAGAGTCAACAACCTGTGTGATATGAGATTCACAGGACAACGGCTTCAAACACAGTTTAATAGTGGTCGCAGTAAACAAGTCTGTTTCAACTGTGAAGAGAAGAGTTCCAGTTGTAGGTTTGATGGGTCGAGTTGCAGCAAGAAAGCCACTGCTGAGACTTCAGAATAAGAAAAAGAGTTTTGTCTCAGCCATGAAACAGGACCAGTGGACGACTGAAGACTGGAAGAAGGTTTTATGGACTGATGGATCAGAATTTGAGCCGTCAAACCGTCAAGTCGGTGAAAGGAAGGTTCCTCAGTGTAACATTAACTGTCAAACATGGAGGAGGAAGTGTGATGGTCTGGGGCTGTTTAGTTGAATCCAGGTTTGGTGACTTGTTCAGAGTGAAAGGAACCCTGAACCAAAATTGTTCCCATGCAGTACCTCTGGGATGGGCCTAGTTAGTCAGGGGTTCATCCTACAGCAAGATAATGACCCAAAACATATGTCCAAGCTCTGCCAGAACTACCTTAAGAAAAAATAACAAGATAGTATACGTTTGAAAACATGGAGTGTCCAGCACAGTGTCCAGACTTAAACCCATGGAGCTGGTTTAGATGAACTGGACAGAAGAGTGAAAGCAAAGACACCTACAAGTGTTCCACATCTATAGGAACTTCTGCAACAGAGTTGGAAGAACTTTATGAGCAATATTTGATTTATATTGTAGAAAGAATGACACCAGTGTGTTCAACTGTTATATCTGCCAAAGGTGGAAACTTTAACGAGTCAAAAGTTTAGAATACATTTTGGTTTCTAAATTGATTCCATAATTTCTTTTTTTAACTTCAATTGTTTATTTGTTCTATGCTTTAATTTCGGAGTACACCGAGACATGAAACTGCATCATTTTCAAGAAATTCTGGGAAAATTGGGGTGTTCTAAAACTTTTGACCACTTTTGACATTGCACTTTTTGGACCCTTGTTGCCCTTATTTTTAAATGACAGTACAACTTTCCTAGATTCGGTCCTTCTCTCTTGTTCTAGAAAATATAGCCAAGTTATTGTAGTAGCAGTAATTTTCTTTCACTCATTTTTTTTTAATAAAAATAAAAGACAATCTGGTAATGTTGAAGAATGTTTGGTTAATTGCTAACAAGGATATTTTCCTTCATTTTCAAAAGCTGTAACCCTTGAAAAACACAACAATATTGATTGTTGCTGTTTTCACTGATTCGCTCTTTTTCATTTTGCATTCCTCTACAATTATTCCACAAATTGCCCATGGAAATATTTGGCTAGTAGCAGGTTAATTTCCATTTAGGAGATGAAAGAAAATGGATGAACTACACGAATATCAACTGGTATCAATAATATAACAATAGATCCTTTTTGTTAGCATTGGATCTCTTCACCTGGACACGTCCTTCTGTCCGTGTAAACTAACATAACCACTATTACATCCTGTTACTGCTGTGAAACAGACTGCAGCTCTGCATATTTTCTCATAACATTCTGAAGAAAATAAAGTATAAAAGTCAACCCAAGATAAACCAAATAGGAGTATGTTGTCCAGAAACATACTTTTCTCTCCCCCACATTGGCAGCTGGCAGTGAGGAAAGATTTGTTTTCACCACTGACTGATGATGGATGAGCTGTAGCTGAACATTTGTGGGTCATGACACCAAATGTTGTGCATACGTGACGTCTCCGAGGCCTAGCCTAGTTGCCTAAAACAGCCTCTCTCAAATGGGGTAGGGGTACTTGACAGAAGCCCATGGAGTATTTGAATATTTTTTTGGAAAAAATACGCGCAACAAATACATTAACAAAATAAAATTTAAACTTATGCCCCCCCCCCCCCCCAGGTTTGGTAACATTTTAAGACCACATCTATTTTATCAAGATGAGTTTAATATAGTAATTAAGCAATTATTTTTGTTGCTGAAAGGTTCATTTATCCATTAAGGTTCAATTCAATTATTTTTATTATCAATGAAAGAAGGCAGTTTATATTTCAGCGATTCTCTGATTTGTTAATTTCTTTTAACCCCCCTTTAACTGGCACCACTTATTTTTAATATATTAAAGTTAAACGTATGTTGTTTGTTTACAAAAGTTGGATACCTTATGTACAGGAACACAATTTGATCAAATCAAATAAAAAATGATGAAGCCAGAGTTATTTGGCTAAAAAATATATATATTTCAGTGTGTACTCCACAGTAAAAAGTTTGAAAACTCTGGCCTAAAACTTTGGGTCAGTGTTTGACATTTGCAGTGAGCTGCTGCGGACTGATCCTAGTGTAACAGGAACTAATAATAACCTTCCTCAATGTGAACCTGAACCTAAACAGTGAAGGGTAAGAGTTCTAAAGCCATAAAAGAGTGCAAATCTGCCTCTTTTTGATCCTCCGTATGTCAGCAAGTGTTATTTGGCTGAGCTCCTAAAAAAGGTGGGGGTCACGTGTGCCGTTCTTTTGTTCTGCTCTCTCTAAGCTCCGTGACAAGACAAGTTTCCAAACTCAAAGATGAAAAACTGGGCTGAACTCCAAATAACGCTGCAAGTCTGCTGGAAGGGGCTGACCTGCTCCGCTGATATCAAACAGACCTATGACTGTAACATCTCTACAAGTTTGTACATCATTAGAGGACCCTCACTGGGTAGGAAAGGAAAGATCACGGGACATTTAGCGTGACCCTGACCCCTCTAAACCAGGCCAGTCCTTAAGACTCTAAGAATAGCAGCACTGATGCAAGATCATTATTCAAGTCAGATTTGTGTACTGTAAAACCTGAAAGTGACGTAAACTGACAACTGGTCTTGCTCAAGTGGACATTCTCACAGGAAAAGCCACAACGGAAACTCACAATGCTAATATCAAAGTTCCCACCACATTCAAAGAGTCCGGACGCTCCTGCAAAAACTAACAAACCACAATAATGGCAGTTTAACAGCAGCCTCTTTGTACATTTTTTGGATTAATTGTAACCATATATCTCAAAGGAGCTGTGAGTTTTCCCAACCATGAAATGCATGTAAATCTTTTGCAAAGCTCACATGGGCTCTCAGAGGAGACAAAAACATCTACAGCCAATAAATTCAACACGGTGCGAGTCTAGCATGAAGCCACTTTCTGTTGAACAGCGAACCTGTACGACTGTTCTGTGTTTGTAGGTGGACCGCCAGTAGATGTGCACGCAATGCCTTCGCATGCACGGATAAATTACCCTCTGTTGGATGATTAATTAAGTTTTTAACACATTGCACAGAGTAAACTAGAAAAGCACTCGGAGAGCGCAGACCTCCGCCAAGTGCAACATCCCACCACCACCATAAATATTAGTCCCTC
>JAPSES010096602.1:476-20404 GCA_029822895.1 Maxillicosta whitleyi | reverse complement strand
AGATTACAACTCCCCGCTGTGTTTGAAGGGAAGCTTTGTGACCATTCAGGAAAATAAACACAATGGGAGAATGTGTGTTGTACACATGCCCATTCAACCCCATCAAGTCTCCTACGCAGATATAATTCTTGCTTTTCCTGTTTGGACATGACAAACAAGAAAACAAGAACAAGTACAGAACATACCAAACACTTCAAATATTTGAACTAGTTTAACCCTGACATACTAGTCTGGTCAAATTTGACGCATTTTGACTTTCAACAGTAGTAAAAATATCCTAAGTGTTATTCTTTTATTCTGAAATGTGATGACTTTTCCTAAATTTTGCCAAAACACACAAAAATGACAATGTTTTTAAATGTTATACTTTTATACAGGTGCTACAGATTTTTGGAAACTGAGGCTGGTTCGGGTCAATTTTATATATAAATCGTAATGATTTTTATGTTTTTATGTGTTATGTAAAACAGGACATGATCCTGTGTGATAGATGTTTTTCTCCAAAAACGACTTTGTAAAACTTAAAAAAAATATGCTCTTCCTGCTCTGAAACATTTATATATTACATATATTTATGAATGTGGGATAACCTATTTAGACATTCTAAATAAATCTGTAGTTCAACATTTGGTATAGACACTTACTATGAGGGAATTCTTGGTCTGGTCAAATTTGACTTAAACCAAACAATGAAGGTTTAAGAAATGAACAGTTTACACACACACGCACACACACACACACACACACACACACACACACACACACACACACACACACACACACACACACACACACACACACACAGTCATGTATAAGGTAAAGTACTGCAAATCTCAGCCTCCAAGCTGCAACTAGTCTGGATTTATTTTACATTTTAACCTTTTAACCCCTGTGACATTATTTTAATGAAACATCGTTTTGTTTTACTGTATGTTTTAGGTGTAAAAACAAGGTGGAATGACAGAAAAAGACAGAGAGGAATTGAAACTTGATAGGTTTTTGCTAAATAACACGTTCAGAATGTACATCAGTAAGAGAGTTAAGATATGAAATGTGAACTGTGAACTGGAACACACTGAACAATGACACATACTTAAAATTTGATCTAGTAGTTTTGATTTTGGGCCTTTTTTTTTTTTTTCCTAAATCAGTCCAGCTGCTTTTTGACACCTGGTGGAACTCCAAAAGCAGTTGCAAAACTCAGTGAAGTAAAAAGAATAAAGGAAAATCAGTAGAACACTGCAAACAGCAGGAGAAACAAAAAGCGACAAATTAAACAGTATAAAAAAAACCCCAATAACAATTAAAAAACAATACAAAAAAAAAACAAAAACACCCAAACCATCTATTTTTATAGCGAGTCGGTGTCACTCACCGTTCTGTTCTTTGAGCAAACAGTTACACTTTTATGAATATTTAAAATAAATATTTAAAATGCTTACCACAGACACATCAGGGGTCATGATGTGCACATTATGTGTGTTCTGCCTGAACAACTTGTCTCCTGTTTGGAAAAGCAATGTTACTAAATCCTGCATTAGCCAACTGTTATATAGATAACTGTTATGTTTATTTCAGAACAATAGTGGAAGATGCCAGAAATATCTACAGCACTAGCACTGATATAAGTTATTTGTTAATTGTTTGCATGTTTTTTTTTACACATTTGCACATTTTGCACATTGTTGCTGCTATACAAAAGCAGAAAGGAGGCGCTGACGAACGATGGGTGATTAGAATCAGGACTTTAGCGCTAAAAATGAGCTGAGTTTTCCATATACAGTAGATACCAGTGTACAAGTTTTATCATGGACGCTTACATCACTAATTGACAAACAACAGGCATAGAACACAGTCCAACACAAACTTTTCACCATCCCAGCAACAATGTGCAAAAATAAATACAAACAATTAATTTTGCATAGTCATACTTATCTCCACGTTTATTTTCTGGATTGTTTTGTTAGTGCAGGATTTAGTAACATTGCCCTTTCAAAATAGTGACAGGAGATAAGTTGTTTTGGCAGAACATGTGCACACAGTGGAACATGTTGTGAAATTAAAATGACTAAATCCCCACAAAACAACACAGCACATGGAAAAATGTGTGTCTTTCTAGACTAGCTACAGCTCAGGTGGTTAGAGCATGTTGGACAAAAAAGTACTATACATATGGAAAGTTTATTACTGATCGGTGTTGATTTTGTTGTTAAAGACAATGACGAACAATCATTTTTGCCAAGATTTTTTCATGGTCAAAAGGAAGTTGACCAGAATGGAAAATGCCCGAATAACATAATGAAATTGAATTAATGGGTTATTTCAGAGGGTTTGTCAATGAGAAATACTTCTATATAAAGTCTTATTTTGCCCACAATGAAAACTTAATTTAACTTCTGACTCTAATGCAGTTTCTAGAAAATTCCAATCTCAAATCAAATCAACTGAACTTTTATTTATATAGCACCAAATCATAACAAAATTTCTGATTATTATGATATTTTACATAAATAAAGCTGGATAAAACCAAACTCTGAAGCCAATTTACACAAACCCAACAGAATCCTCCAGGAGCAAACACTTCCTTTTAACAGGAGCAGACCCTGACTCCTGGAGGATGGACATCTGCCTTGACCAGTTGGGGTAAAAGACAGAGGGTAAAACAAGAAAAAAAAAAGAGAAAAAGAGACACTGGGGGAAAGGGGGGGATGCAATTAATGCACAGATAACGGAACTAGAACTGTAGATCAGCTGGTGTTCGTATAATTACTAAAAAACAGAACAAAGGCTCAGGTCCAATATGGTTTTGCTCTCAGCAGTATCGTGTTGTCAGCGGTTTTATTGTCCGTTCATGCTGATCAGTGAGTTTGTTCATTAAAACTTAACACACAGTCTAAAAGAAGCCACTTAGGAAAACAGCACACTTCAGACCTCATTCACATCCTTTTATTTTAATAGATCTCTATCATATACATACAGTACAATATGCTAAAGACATATTTATGGCACATCCATTTTGTTTGTACATTTTGCAGTTGCTGGTATTGCTGTGAGGCTACAGTAAAGTGACCATTTCAATCTGTTGCTTAGGTACGTACGTACAGTAGGTGGATTGACCTCAGTGAGTGAGAATAAGGTTGCTACAGCAAAAACACATGCACTGTCAAGGTATATATTCCACAAGGAGTGGGTCACACATCCAGCTACACAGACCGATACTTGAAGGGGCTGTGTTCTTATGCTATTTTAAAACCCCTTTTTGTTGATTTCGTTTTGGAATATGCTACAACAGTGGCTACCGTGATCCTGGAAAACTACAGGATATACATGGTTTAGGTTCCACCCAGTACTCGTATCATGTACACACTACATGTTGAGTCATGCACTTAGCGCTTTCAATCCCACTGAACACACATTAAGATCCACTTTTAATCTAACAGCAGCCATTGCATATCCTATTTTAATTATTTTATCTTAGAGGAGATTTTTGATTTATTTTAGTGTTCATTTTTTAGGTCTGGGTACAACCAAAACCTTGAATATTCTATAGGAGTGAAGAATAATGGTGTATACGGATCTAGTATTCAGGTTTCTACTGCAATACAACTTTACCATCAATACTACAGGTACAGAGTACTGTTAAGACTCTTCGATGTTATTAACATATGTACAAATTCTGTCAACTAACAGAGATCATCATGACAAATGAATGTGCGTTTCCTTTCAGAATCTGCATTGGACGTAGAAAAATAAAACAGTGATAGACTACAAAATATCAAGTGCCACCGTCATACTTTTCACCCTGTTATTTGCCCTCACAGTCTGAACTCTTTCAGTCATAATTAAAAAAAGGAATAAAATGATTGTCTCAAAAATAATTTAAAAAATTAGAATAAAAAACATCGTCAAAGTACAACAAAAGATGTAACATGATAGTAAAACTGCTCAGCTTTTCCCTTTATCAGCTTATTGGAGTGATACAGGTGTGTGTGGATGTGCACACAAATACATTTGGAACATATGTATACAGGGAGTTTATCGGAGCAGAGTTGCGAGGAGAAAATGTTATTAAAGCACCTCTTAAGATACTTAGGCTACGTTTACACTGCAAGACTTGGTGCTCAATTCAGATTTATCATTCAAATCTGACTTTTTTTTTTTTTTTATTATTTCTTTTTTTTTTTTTTAATTTCCTTGGCTATTTGCCTTATTTTATTTTAACATGTGACTAACATCAGATTCCAATGTGAACCAGAACACAGATATCACACGCTGTAGTAAACGTTGAAGCCAGTGAAGTCAGCACTTGCAGTTATATTTATAAGTTGATGTGCAGTAGTACACTCATTCAGCTCATTACAATACATCCCATCAAGTTTTGCTTATAGAAAAATGTTGCAGTTGGTGTTACCGTTGAAGTCCAACACCTCAGTGTCACTGACTGCCTGTTTGTATTCACAGAGCGACTCTGGCCAAAACAAACAGTAGATGATTCAGACCAAAAAAAAAAAAAAACCCAGTTGTATCTGATTTAAGGTCAGACATGGTCAAAAAGATCAGATTCTGTCAAATTTGTACTGTTGTCATGAGTCACATACGAGCAACAAAAATCTGATTTCAGACACTTTCAACTGCAGTCTGAACGTAGCCTTATTTTGTTTGTTTAAAAATACCAGAGGGTTAAAATATGCCATATATATCTGCAGAAAATGCTTCACATACGTGTGTGGCACCTCCCTCTTTACGTCTTCAAATGTGCAAAGTTGGCAGTTCCCTTCCAGTTCCCCCAAGTGGTAAACATATAAGAAACATTAATAAAATAATGTCAACTCCTAACCCAGTGGGACATAATTTAAGGTGAATGATCTGGGCTGTACAGAGAGGAGTGCGGAGGTGAAGCAGGTTGTAGGTGGAGTTCGGAGGAGCTGTCTGCTGTCTAGATCACCTGGCAGCAGCTGTGGGGGGTGGGGGTACAGAGCAGACCCTCCTTGGGGCTCCGGTGGATGTTGACAGACAGAGTCTTGTCGCTCAAGGGCATCTGTAATGCACGGTTCTTCATGTTCCTGTGGTTTTCCCGGGCCAGGTCCAGCTCTCCCAACCTCAGCGTGCCCGAGCATGGGCCGTCCAGCAGTGGGTCTGCCAGCGCGTCTCCCAGTGGAGGTTGGTGGTGGAGGTTCCCCCTGGGCGAAGGGCCACCCAGAAGAGACACCTTATCCAGGCTGCCCGTGGAGCCCCCCATGCACATTCTCCACATGGGCCGGTCCTGGGCATCCCCGCCGATGCCAACACTGCCTCCACCGCCTCCTCCTCCCCCGCCTCCCCCCGTCAGGTTGTGGAACTGAGAGCTCAAACACAAGCTCATCAGTTTTAAGCTTTCCACCAGACCGTTGGCAGCTTTGGCTGTGCCTTTGCCTTGGCCAGAGCCGGATCCAGGACTGGCACAGGTAGAAGGACTGCCCTGCCCTGCTCCTCTTTTCTCTCTGTCCTTCCTTATTTCTCTCTCATCTCCGTTTATGTCTGAAGTTGCCGTGCCTCGACCTGCTGGCTGTTTATGATGACCTTCTGAATCATCATCACTAGTCTCTGAGCTGGGGGTCAGGGTGGCGACCGGTGCTGTGACACCAACAGTTTTAGGTGATGACATGAGCTGTGACGGTGATGGTATTCTAGAGTTCAAATTGAGGCTGAGGCTGGGTTTGGGTGGGCCAAGTCCATGCAGTTCCCACCTATCCTCGTCTTCCTCATCCTCTTTTTCTTCTTCATGTATCTGGTTAAGGACCGGTGCACTCATACGGGATGTCAACCGATTACCAGAAGACGACAAAGATGATGATGACGAAGAGGATTTGCAACGAAGCACCACCTGAGGAGGTGTAGGGAGTGAGGAGGGTGGCAGACGTTTGTCCTCTGCTCCCTCTTCTTCCTCATCCTCTTCCACACTGAAAAGACTGGGGCTACGTGGCTTGCAAGGGCCTACTGTGGACAGAGCGCTCAGCCTGAGTGGGTTGGAGTGGGGCTTTGGCAGTGGCCTGGGCCCTCTCTCTGTGTTCTGTCGTGCAGACTGCTGGCTGGATGATGGAGTGTGATTTTCCTGCCGTTGACTGACGTCCAACAGAGCTGTTTTTGGTCTGGGGCCTTTGTGGAGGCTTTCAGCACTGCGGGCGGGGGACTGGGGGCCACCAGGGTGGGACATAGCTGGACCACCCAACCCATCGCTAACATCCTGGTGGACATCCACTCTGGTTGGCCAGGACTGCCTGTGGAGGGTAAAGTAAACAGATTTACTGAGTGTTTGCATTTTACACTGAGCTGCATCTTGGCAGAAAAGCAGAAACACAGAAAGTATTGGTTTGTTTTCAAGAGTTATATCAGACCACTTATATATTTTTGTATAAAATACCAATTTGGAGATAGCAGGAACCATGAAGGCTGCTCATTTTGATTTTTGGAAAGAAGCAAGCTGTTTACTGATGGGAAACTATTATTTAATTGCATTTATTTGCTTATCTATAACATGAACAGCATTTTATATGTTAAATGGGAAGCTGCAATTAGCAAGTTTTTCTCCTAGCTAGCCAATTTAGATTTCTACAAACACAAAATTGTACTGTTTCCACCTGCCTCTAGTCTAGTAATTGCTAGTTAAATGTCACACTTGCAATACACCCACAGTAAAGTGTATTTTCACTCTCTGGTTAAGCATTAGCCTGCATCCATGTAGTATCTATGATGAGGACATGGGTAATATCTGAGTTTTAGAGGTCAGTTCAGCTTACATACTTGTCTTTTCTTGACATGCCTGAAAACAGATACAGAGTGAGCGCTGGGTTGTGTGTATGTATGACTGCATGCCAGTGTGTACCTGAACTGGGCCTTGCTGGGGCTGGGGGATCGTGTCTGACTATGTTGCTCTTTTTCTTGTCTCTCCCGCAGCATCCTCTCAGCCAGCAGGAAATAGGTAGCTGTGATGTGGTTGTACTGATTCGACTCCAGAGCCCTGAGAAGATGGAGGCAGACATTGATTTGTACTCCAAAACACAAGCACGTGCTGCACATCACATGTCAGCAATCAAATCTGCAACAAAACTCTGACGGTGAATCGAAAGGAAGTGACGGGGGTGAAGATTTCATTTGACATGGCTGCAAATCAGGATTGACTGCCAGCTGGTTTGAAATGGCAATTAAACTGCTGATGACACTCAATTAAGCTTTTAGTTGCACTAGTGAACCGTTGCAAAAATATAAAAGCTTACGCAGAAGAAAAAGTAACACACTCATTTATAGGAGTGTGTTTGAGGCAGACAGAATATGACATACTCAGTTATGTTGTCTCTGTCTGCGATGCCACCAAGTACCATGCGTTGGATAATGGAGCCGTGTTCTTCCTCTGACAGGCTGCGATGGGACACAAGGGGGGTGGACAGCTTGGTGGCCGGAGAGGGGTCGACACCTTGCAGCCATTTGTGGCTCTCAATCTGGTCGAGTGTTGCTCGTTTCTTGGGGTCTCTCTGCAGCATGTGGCCTATAAGACTGGAGGGAGACACACAGGAGATCAGTATTCTGGAAGAACTGTAGAAACATGTGGTCAGAAACGGAAAGGCATATGGTGCTGGTCCCGTTCCTTTAGAATCACGTCACATGTTCATACTCAGCCTCATCTTTTTTGTTATGCTTTTGCATTTCCTAGACTGTCTTATCTCCTTGTTAGCTTGCCAAAATATTTGCCATGATGGCTTCCATTGTGTCCATGCTGCCTTTCAGTAGCAGCAGTGCTCTCATGATGTACCACTCTGATACCAAGCATTTAGAATACACAAGTTTATGTCTTAAACACAAGGTCCCATTTGAAGGCAGCAGTCGAACAACAGTTGTCCTTAATGAGAAAGTATTAACATATTACCCAAGGTCACCTTACAGATAATAAAAACATAACATAAGAGCATCAAACGTAGTTAAAAACGAAACATCAACCTCAAAACAATTGTACAGTGTTCGGTCAAAGTGAGTATGCTAGTTTGAATAGATGGGTTTTGACTTTGGTTTTGAGTGTTGTGATGGAGTCTGACTGTCTTATGTGTGGGGGGGAGGGAGGTCCAAAGTCTGGGTGCTGAGCAGAAATATAAATACACTTACAAAGAAATACTTATATAATATAGTATTTAAATGTAGTATTTACTACTACACTAAACGCCTAAGGCTTTTTTATAACACATAAAAGTTATACTATGTAATTTGCTTGGTCCCTGACAAATAAACTTTATAAATAATACAAAATAAAATTTGTATTTCTTTGTAAATGTACACCCAATATACTTGTTTGTATCTGCTTCACATGCATGCCAGACTCCACAATGACACCTATTCTTTCAAAAATGCTAACTAACATATATCTGGCTTCCAGATTATTTCATGCTGCCCATGGCACATGTAGACTAGCATTACACTCATTGCCTCCATCCATGTCTTCCTGCTATGAGAAAAATGCTTTTAGGCCACAGGGGATTTTATAGTGCAATGCTCTAAGTGGCCTCAGGAGAGAAGGCTCTGCAGGGTTGAGTGGTGAACATCCCCTAGGATACCGATTTGACATCACAGCATTATGAACTGTAGGTTATTCCTCAGGCGAAGTCTACAAAAAGGCAAATTTACAAAAAGTTTGTAAAGAGGCTAGAAAATGTCTGCTAGTAAAGTACTTGACAGGGTCATAGACATTGAGATGGGACCAGTAAAAGCAACGTGGCTCGTGTTTCATTGGGTTTTTGCTGTGTTACTTTTACTTATTCCTCATGCAGATGAATTCAACATCATATCATCATTTAAAATACTTCATCTATATTAAAGAATTGTCCATTTACAGGTCATTTATTGGTCAAACACACATCTGATAAATAACTGACAGACTGTACAGTATGTATAAATGAGCAAATACCGATCTCCAAGCACGACTCCTGTGTGCTGCCTGAACCACGACTAAGATTGCCATCCATTGCCCTCCAACTCCAATATGAGTGAGTGTTTGCTTTTCAGTAATTGTTCAGAAGCTCTGCTGGCATGATAAGAATTCATTCTTCTGCACTTCTATTGAAGATCACAGATCAGCCACTCCCCATGTGTGATTAACTGCATCATTGACATTGTGGCATCTGTTGTTCTACTTGCATACTTGTATTGTAAGTCATTTAAACATTAATCATCCGCACAAATAGAAAGAAATGGCCACAACGAATTTGTTTAAACAACACACCATCCCTGACTTGAGTCAATGTTTGAAGTACAACATGTATGTCAACATAACCTAATCGCGTTATGTAAGAATATTATGTGCGTTTACTAAGCTATAGCATTCAAAATGTATTCAGCACCTCCTTTGCCCTGCTCTGCTTTGACGCATTGTTAAACCCTCACAACGTTAAAAATAGAGGGCCAATTTTAAAGGGTGCATTAGATACACTTAACGCAGCACTGCATCTCTGGAAGAGCAGCTGACTGCAGTGAAAGCAGGACAACGAGGAAGCAGCAGAAAAGAGGCCGTTCTCTTCTCCCCTCGCTCTCCTTCTCTTCACACATCTATAAACATGAAATATGCAGCACCTGCAGAGCACGCCGTCCATCTGTGTCCATGTGTGTTACTCACTCTCTGCATGCTTTGGAGATATGTGGAGGCACTGTGTATTTACAGTCCATGATCATGGTTAGCGTCTCGCTGTCGTTAGCCTCCTGGAAGGGAGGTTGACCACACACCAGCATGAACAGGATCACTCCCAGACTCCAGATATCTGCAGAAACACAAAAACACTGCTGGATCAAAAACCACTGAGTGCAAATAATATGAGAACAAACAAGATTTTTGTTTTTGTTTTTCTAAGTTAGACGCCCACAGAAGTGAGAAAAATAAAGATGACAGACCAATTGAGTGAATGTCCTCTCTGCTTATTGACCTAGATAAAAAAATACACAAGAGCTGTCTTCCTCCCAATTTAAATGAAGCATGAATCATATTCGATCACAGCCATTTCCATAAATATGAACTAACTAAGGACACATCTGTCCAACCAAGGATGATGCTCTGCACTGCTGCTCGCCTGCAGCTTTACGCTATATCACACACACGCACGAGCACGCACCCCCCCCCCCCCCCACACACACACACACACACACACACTGTCTCACAAAACACACAGTCTGTGGAAAATGGGTTAACGTGTTCATCCCTTAAAGCTTTACACGAATGCTAATTTTATGGAACAGTTCTCTTGGTCCGATTAGCTGTTTTAAAAGAGCAACTTTTGGCTCCTGGCATTCTCTGCCGCACCATTCAACAACATGGTCCACTGACACACATCCTGCAGTCATATACCATCTACAAGGAGAGAAATAGAAGCATGAAAGCAGAGAGTGACTTAGTCATTCTGCAGACCTGCTCTTAACCAGTAGTTTGTAGGAATAGCTGAGGATTTAGGTTAAGGCTGAATGACGTGCAAATAAACAATAATTAGTTTGAAAGACTGCAGTGTGAGTCATACTTATTACAGGAATGAGAGTTTTTGCATTAAATTTTTATTGAGAAGCAAATAAATGATAATCAGGTTTTTTTTTTGCTGGGGTCTAAACCAAGCAAGAGGGGCTGCTTTTGTCCTCAGATGTTTTTGTTCACATTATGAGATTACATTATCACTTAGCTGTTTCGTTGTGCATGCATATTTTGATGTTGAAAAAAATGTTTTGAATGGTCTACACCTAGAGTTTTATAGCAATGACCAGTGAATGCTATTACCATCAACTTTTACTTTTAGCTCTACTTCATATTTTGAATTGGTGTTTATTTTGGCCCCTGGCATTTGCTTCAGTTGACTTAACTTGAGTTCAGTACCATGAGAAGGATTTTGTTGCCAACCAAACAGAGGATTATCTAGACCTCCTCGTTTGACTCCAGCTTGGTTTTACAGGTTGCCATATCAGCAGCAGTACAGTATACTGATAAAACAAATATAGTCTACAGTGAGTGGAGTAGTTTGACTATATAAAAATGACAGCAACAACCGTAGCCTAATGGAATACCGAAAATGGTTAACAATAAGCAATGGATTTATGGAGTTTTTCTAATTAGTTTGCTGTTATGGTTGGAAATAATTGCAAGATACAATTAAACACGAGACAGTAAAATGAAAGACACTAGGAGGTATTGCCACATTTTTAGAGCATTTCTTTGAAGCGACATCTGTTAATATCCACATCCCCTGTAAATATCCACATCCTGCAGCAGATTTCCACATATTACTTGAACTGATCCTGTGCTCCTGAATCAGTTTGATGTTATATGAAAAGCTACAACATTAAATGCTGTAGACTAATCCTTAAGAGTTTATCCTCCTCAGCAACCCTGACTATTTGCTGTCCCTTGAGTGTGCCAGGATAGGCGAGAGATTTCAATCTGTTGAGGTAAATGTGCCAGTTTACCGTGGGTGGTGAGTACTTATTGCTCTGAGGCTGCGAAGGAGCGTAAATGCTGCTGCTGCTGCAGTCCCCATCACCATCTTACCCCCGGCCGATGTATCCTAGCAACCATGACCCTGCTCCCTCATTACTTACGTCAGCCGTCCACCAAACTTCCTTCCGAGATAACTTTATTTATAAACCAGATGGCTGACACATCTCTGGATAACACTGTTCATGTCAATGCACATTAGCATGAGTGCTGCTAACTACAGCGGATACTTAGTGGGTGACAGCTGCAGTGTAAACATCCCTTTTCGTTGCCCTGCGATGCATTGTAACAGCAACTGCTTCCCCAAGATAACCAACAACCCCTCCTTTGTGTCTTGACACCACTAACCCCCCCCAGGGTAAGTGGGCTGAGTTCAGCATCCTGTCCTGCTGATCATCTTTAGCCAACGATTTATGTTTTCCTGAAATATTTTCATTTTGTCCAAATATGGCATGAATTATGCATGTGTTCAATATATGTTATTTGCGATTGTTATTATGTAAGATTCATTTATTTTTGGCTTAGCAGGAAGTATACTTCTATATTTAACCCTCGGATAAGTGAAGAAAAAAGGGTTGACCACACACAGCACGACAGCAAAAGACAAAAAAAAAGCATCTTTTAATAGCACTTACTAGTCGAGGAGTGACTCAGAAACATACAGGCACTGCCAAAAAAGGGTGATTTTAGTTCTGTAGATGGCAACAAATATCATACTTTGGAAACACTTCTGCTTTAACAGGAATATCAGGAAAAACAAGATGGGACCACAAGTCAGGTACTGCATTATAAAAGCAGCAGCAGTAGATCATTAAAGGAAATCAAATGATCTTGTATAGTAAAATGCACATAGGCTGAGTAAACACATATAAAACTATAGGTCTAGTCACTAAAACTCAATAAAACTGATAAAGATGCCAAATTTGTGCACATTACAAGCAACAAAGAGTCGGTTACTTAAGATGGATTTAATGTTCTTATCGTTCAGCTGTGCAGGTGGCTTCATTCTTAAAGTAAGGAAAACTGTCTTGTTCTTCTGCTGCTTATTACTGGTTAAATATAGCTCAGTATAAACAACAATATATCATTAGGATGAATTTAGATTTCAATTATATGACTTCCTACTGAAAAACATACCTGGCATTATAATGTTTATTATTATTTTGTTTTTGTACAACTGTCAGGCGCTTTTTCATTTTTTGCCGTGTGATATCAGCTCAGTAACTTTATAGGATCCCAGTACTTTAAGCACGTGAGACCGTGATGAAGTTGAGATTTTCTCTGCCTTTGCTGTACCTCACACCTGAGATTAATTCATGAAAGTGGCTTGTTGTGTATTTCTGAAGTTTGGCGTGTTCATCTCTCGCTAATTGGCTCCTTCTGTACAGCTCTGTAGGACTGAAGGCTGGTGCAACCTTCTGCTTTCTATTTTGGATCACTTTTCTCAAATTATTTTCAGCACTTGCTCAAAAGACCAAAAAAAAAACCCCCACTCCAAACATAAGATAAGCTAAGCGAGGACAGCTTCTTTATCTCTGCAACAAGCCGGGCTCGTCGCCACCTGGCACATCATCAGCAAACTCAACACCCTACAGACTTTCAGCAGGTACCTTGGCAGCAAAATAATCCCAGGTCAGGTTACCTCTAAGCCCTGTGCGTCAGGACTGCTGACCTCCATTCAGCCAGTTTCACATCCAACCACACTGCCAATAGAATCACATGACATTACATCCCGGCTGGACGGATAATCCCCACAATCAAAACATCATCATCTCATCTGAATGAACAATAGGACACAGACTGAGGACGGAACACATACATAGTCAGATGACACTAACAATCATCTGATTTGTCGTCTGGGTCAAGAGCTCAGACGGGCGTTTGCAGGACAGCTGACCGCAGATATCACGCTACCATAGTATTGAACACTGGCACGCACGCACACATAAGAGACAGTCTCACTGCTCTACTTTCAGTATTTGGAATCATCGCTCAGCTCATCTGCTTTGCACAAAAGACAGCATGAGAGTGAAGGCAGACAGAAGAAAATAGCCACTGCGAACCCACTCAGTCAGAAAAATAGAAAATGCGCCTGTCTTGCTGCTGTATTTTTTCCACTCTTGCTGTGACGCAGTGGCCTCTGAATAGAAAGAGGCTCTAGCCATGCCTCTTTTCACTCTGTTTTCTTCTCTTTTCCACCTCAACATCTCTCTTTCTCCTCTTTACCTGACTTTTCACACTTCTTCCTTCATTTCTGTTACATTACATTGCAATTTAATATGGGAGAGAAGGAGTGGTGATGACAGCAGAAAGGCTGCTGAAGGTGCATGCGTGTATGTGCTATAAACACAGAAACAGAGTGCTGAGAAGGCTAAAAAAATAAAAAAAAGTCTAGTGAGTGCTTATATTTTCTTGTGTGCAGAAAGACTATGAGTGTGAATGTCAGTACACTGCAGGCAGATGCAGCACTGCAAAACTGAGTTAATTACATTATGTAATCATCTGATTCACTGCAATTGACCATAATCTTTTGTACTTTATATAGTTCCTCTGACGCTCAACACACTGATAAGACTGTCAGTGGGAGTATCTTCACAACCCATCTACAGGTAGTACAGGTCACATAATCTGGTCAAAGTGTGTGCAGGGGCATTGGTTGGTGATATCAGCAGAGATAGTGCGTAAATGTGAAAGCTAACCAGACTGAATTACCATGACAAAGGACAAAAGGCCAATGTCCCAATGTAGGAAAAGACAGTGATAAAGATTCTGATAAGCCAGCAGTCATCTCAGGGCCTCCTAACCTACATCCCACTGTCAGATTCTGGACTCACCTACAGCAGGAGCATCGTACTCATCCCCCAGTAATATTTCAGGAGCAGAATAAGCCAGGGAGCCACACGAGGTGTTGAGTTTTTTCCCTGGTTGAAATCTGTTGCTGAAGCCGAAGTCGGTGAGTTTCACTACACCCTGCTTCTCGAAGAAGACAACATTCTCTGGCTTCAGATCCCTGTGAACCACATGCAGCCGATGACAGTAGGAGATGGCGTGGACGATTTGGGCGAAGTAACACTTGGCCACCTTGGATAAAAAAGAGAAAGATGACAGGATTAATTCAACATTATTTCTATCTATCTATCTATCTATCTATCTATCTATCTATGCTAGACGCATCATCATGTTGTGACAGTTTCCCTTCTTTACTTGAGATACAACTTCATTACTCAAGTACAAACACCTCATTTTCCTTCTGTCGTCTGGAATCGATTATCTGTGATTCTGCATGCATAATGCATTGACGAACTTCTAAGTACCTTTGAATTGCCCTTCACTGCATTTTCAGAAAACTGGAAAAAGCCAAAGACCTTGAAAGCACTGTTGCCTAAAAACTAAAGCTTTCAGAATCCTAACAGCTAACATCAATACGATCCTGTATCGATCTCTTTTGAACATCACTCATCTCCAAGCGCCCCCATGGTCTAGTATTAAAAAAGGAATGGGACTGCTGTCTCTCTGAGAACACTTCTTCATGTAGTGTTCACCATCATCTAGCCATTGCTCACCTCCTCGCTGAGCCCGCCATCATGTTTCATGATGCAGTCGTACATGTCTCCTCCATCTCCCAGCTCCAGAATGAGGTAGAGCTTGGTGGCTGTGTCGATCACCTCGTAGAGTCGGACCACGTTGGGGTGCTGCACCAGTTTCATGCAGCGAACCTCCTGGAAAAGGTGACCTCTTGCCACCGGATCAAGCTTAGTCTTATCTATCACTTTCACTGCAACCTGAAAGAGCGACAGTTAAAAACAAATAAGAACTGTGGTGACCATTGGATTTCTACGGCAGTTTTGAGGGTAAGAGAATGTGTTTTGGCTTTTTGGAGCTACAAGTGACCATGTTTGGACACAACAATGGATGTCTTTTTAACTTTACTAAACATTTGCAAAACAGATCCATTTGATGGTCTAAGATCTTAACGTCAGCTACAGTTGAGCTGTCTGTCAAGAAAAAAAATTATTCAAAAAACAAAAACTCTGACTCAGCAGAGGGCAAGCTGCCAATCAAAGCTCAACACAGCAGATTTAAGAGACTTTTTTCCCTATAAATGATAATAACAGAGCAATAAGTTACAAATAGAACAACAGTACACTTATTACAGGGTCCAAATAAAGTGAAAAATTACTCCCAGAGATAATGTATCGACACTATATATTTAATATTTAAATGTTTTTGGAGAACCGGCACAATGACAAGAACTATTTAGAAGAAAAGTATCATCAGTCACATATTTAGAAATAAAAGCATTACGGACAGACCCACCTTTTCTCCAGTGAACACATGCCGGGCCAGTTTGACCACAGCAAAGTGCCCACGGCCTAGCGTCTTGTCGAGGTCATACAGCCCAGCGATCTTCCCGTCATGATGGCGTTTGAGCCCCGCCATGGCTGCCGGCGGACAACGGAGGAAAGAGCTGCCTTCTGTTGCCTGCTGGTGTCTGGTCAGTTTTCCATCCTTTCTTGAAGAAGATGAAGGTTGCTGTTTGGAGGGCTGATCGAAGCTTCTCACCAAAGTAGTAATTTGCAGTAAAATGGACTCACTTCAATTCCATTTTCTGGCAACCGATGGAAAAAACTATGCAAAGAGGAGACAGATATGGGTGAGTGTTAAAGGAGGATTTAAAGCCGCAGTGAAATCAGATTTGATATTTCAGTGTTTAATATCATCAGTCTTGTGCAACATGCTCTAGTATGTATGTATGAATGTATACATGCATGTATGTATGCATGTGTATGTATGCATGTGTGTGTACGTATATGTATGCATGTTTATGTCTATATCTATGCCTATGTGAAGACGATATGTGAGGTTAAATGATCCAAGGTTCATGATATTTCATATTATGTTGATAAGAAGCTAAACCACAGGCAGTTTTGTGGAGAAGGGGAGGGATTAAATAAATTATACTTCCTCTCACTCCTTTTCAAATGTGCAGATGAAGTCATGCTTTGTTTTCATGTATATGTATACGTTTTCTTTGTGTGTTTTTTTTTTCTTGTAATCTGTTTTGTTTGTGAGGACTGGATGGGATTGCTTTGTTTTGTTGCATATTCGAAATAAACTAAACTAAAACTAAAGTATATGACGGCGCTGTGATAACAATGCTGTTGGTGGTATTCTGGAATTCATCATTTCCTGAAAACAATAAAAACTTCTGTTGACTCATACTCCAGGTTGAAGCTATAAACTCTGCAACATTTTGGTCCAATAAAATGATTTTTTTGTATTTTAACATCCATTGCAGATGATCTATAAACTAGCTGGCAGTTATATTTTATTATGGGCCATTTCAGGTTTTTCCAAATTGGGTTTCCCTCCATGGATTCCTGCAGAAAATAAGCAAGTTCCACATTTCAACCATTTCCTGATGGCTTCAGTGTAGATATGAAACTGTGTGTATGCTCTACGTCAAACACACATCATATCTTCTTTTAAGAATTCAAGTTATATCATTTAATCTTTCTGCCTCTCAAGCATGTCAAAACTTTGCTTTTCTGAAGTACGTCATCTCAAATATCTCTATTCCGACATGTCTAACTCCTGCTGTGTAGTGCATTTTTTCACAGCCCTGATTATGAAATGATGCCTTCAGGGGTACTACGCCATTCCTCTTCCAGGAATCTACCTGCGTGCCAAAAGCATGGAGAAGTACAATGTAAAGGCGAGGAACATTCCTGGGAGGTGACCCTAATCAAGGTGTGTTCCATTCACCTGGATTCTCAGAGACAACAGGAAGCCAAATAAGCGTTGCCAAGGATCACACCCACTTCATAACTGTGCTAACATGCAGCGAGATGAAAAAATAGCAACGTCTCTAACCCAGCAGCAGTCTGTGTGTGTTACTAAAATGAAACTAAGTACAACTAAAAAGCTCTTTGGGGGTTTTATTTGATCTGTGACCTGAGAGAAAAGAGTGAGTCACTTTTCATATATTAAGAAGCTGACATCTCTATCTGTCTGTCTCACCCTCTCAAACACACCGACACAAAAGTAATCTCAACGGCGCTGATCTCCTCGCCTCACTCTGACACTGACAGCACGTAGGTGTTGACTTTTTTTTTTTTAAAAACCTGAAAGGCACAAACAGTCGTGGCCCCTTTTATTTATTTACTGACTAACACATACAAAGCTGTGGCTCACTAGTCAGGCTGACATTGCAGGACAGATGACATCAAAGTGGGCTGAGGTGCACTCGTGGCCCTGGTGTGTTGACCTCAGTCAAACCTGCGGCATTCATATTAACTCATCAAGAAACCACTGAGCTTTCTGGATCCTAAACGCCGTGGCCTAGTAATCATTTGATCAGTTTTAAACACGTGAACATACCTGTTCAGGTGTGCGGTACATATTGTGAAATCAGAGTTCTCTTCATGCCAACAGGCTGTACTGTATCGGTCAAACAGGCTTTAAAGCTGGTTGTGTAACTGTACTGTTCAAATGTGCTGGTGGTGTATTGATTTACAAGGTGCAAGTGCATGCACACAAAAGTACACAAACACAGAAGAGGTTGAGGATCTACTATAATAACTAGCACAGGGGAGATTACAGACACACCTATAATGATACAAGGATAATTCATATTTTACCAGGATTTTAAGTGTGGTTATAAAGGGTTTTGGTGTTGTGTACAGATTAAGCCTTTCTGCAAAACTTTAGGACCTATAACATTACAATTTTATCTCAATAATAGAAGAAAAGCTAATGTGATATATTTTTCTGCACTTAAGTCTTACATGAAGTATGTAGTAGAAATACAGTGTTAATGAGAATTGATCTAATGTAATAAAACATAGCCTACTACTGTGATATATTTTTAATTCCCCATGACACTGAAGATAGGAGCTTACTATCAAGTCTATGGTTATCTTGAAAATCAGATAAATGACACATAAGTCAATTTGGTGTAAGATAAATAATCTTATACAAGAGCAAATATATTAAGATCCATTGCTATTATGCAACTGTTAACAAGACCTTGGATTCCATCTATTTCAGACCTTGCATCATTCAATGAACACTAGAAGTCGCCTGAACATATATTAAGACGAGCTGCATAAGACCGTATATGACTGTAATATAGGGGTGTTGATCTTATTTTAGTTCAAGGTCAATATTCAGCCCAATTTGGTCTCCACCAGTAAAACCGGCAAAATAATAGCATAATAATCTATAAGTGCTAAACCAGAACATTTTTTCTTTATTTTAGTGCAAAAAAGAAAAGGTGCAGTTTTGCCAATATTATACTTCAGCTTCATATTTATACATTTAGCAACAGGCAAAATATGGTTGAAAAATGAAAACCCACTTATCCTTCTTAATTAAGACATTTCAGGTTGTTCACATTTTCATGTGAAAAATCATCATTTAATTTTACTTAAAGACAACAACAAATGAGTTGTCATCATTTATAGGTTATTGTGCTATTATTTACCTGGACTGATACACTTAAGATCACATTAGGCTGTAGCCCATGTGGCACCTGAACTAAAAATAAGTTTGACACCCTTGTCTGTTTATATCTTTATGGTTATTAACTTCTGCACTTTGTAAATTTACCCCATGGGATTGGACCCTTTGGTTTCAGCCTACTGACTATGTTTGACATCCCTGTTGTAATATCTTTAATTTTCTGTTAATAGTCTTGTAATATTACCTTATCCAGATGATGAGCCCCTTCTGTAATTTTACCAGAAAGCACAAGAATAGATTGAATACACATATGCAGCATGGATTATTCTGTGCATTATTGGTTCCGTATTCTAACAAGATCCATCACATGTGCACATTTCTTGTCTAAATGAAGAGCTTAACAAACAAATCAGCATTTCATACACACATATATTCATATTTTGACTACTGTGTTTTCTTTTGTTTTGTTATTTGTGATTTTTGTCTATTGTCGTTTATTAGTTTTTATAGTTTACTCTTTATGGCTTGTTTAATTTTTGTCTATTTTTTTTTCCTTTGGTGACTTATAGTTTCTTGTTGTGATTTTGTAAGCACAAATAAAAAAGACTAATGGAAAAAAAAAATCTAATCAACATTTCCTTCCATAGAATCCATCACAAGACTCTATGAAGAAGTGAACTTACAACCACAGGAACACATTGAGCTTCCAGTCAGATTAAATATTAATACTAGTGGCATCAAATGACATATTCACTCCTGTCCTCTCAGGTTGATGAAGGATGCGTATGTTCAGTGTTATTTTCAGTGCATATAGGCGCTGCTGTCCATATGGGACCCCCCCACACCCCCACCCCACAACCCTGTTTCTGTCAACACGCCTGCTGGCCGCATCCACAGCCTGCGCCAACCCCACGCGCACTGGATGAAATCTGTGAAGCCACGGGCTGCGCGGTGAAGGATGCGCACCAAGGTGAGTTAG